>LUCH01000058.1:29294-220879 GCA_013368495.1 Paragonimus heterotremus
ATAGGATAGCAAAAAAATGATGGTTTCTTCCAACGACACAGTTGTGAATAACGATTTCTATGTCAAGTGAAGCTATATGTTTGTTAGACATGTTGAGATTTTGTAACGGCTCCGCTGCCAAGCATCACTTTATGACGCCACAAGTGATTGACTCATCAAAATCATTTCATGTTATGTTCTCGACTCGAAACAAACGTTTACTTCGATATGCCGAGGCCATTGTTATCAGACACTGTCACCCCATTTTGTGCGTACAGAAAGGACTGTTTGTGACGTTGATGTTGCTGTGGTAGCAACTGGACTGGTTTCGAACTTTGACCTTTTGTGATTATCTTGTGGTTTGGAATTTTGTACATTTAACTCGTTTGCAGTAAACATCAGTAGAGATGCAGCGGATTCTGCTCGAGCATACATCATGTAATGTCACTCTTTTGTCTGCTCTGTTCAAATTAAACAGGAACAAAGTAATTGACATCAGATATTTCGTGATCACTGAAGCTTCTTGTGCACATTCTATCGTTGTGTGATTTCAGCGAACTTATACAGGTTGTTACATCGTTTGGCCGGTTCAGTGCAGCCTACGGCTTGTTTGTGTGTGAGACAATACTACTATCTGGCTACGAGTAGGCTGTTCAGTTAGGTTATTTTCCTGTCGCCCTCTGACTGCAGTCTTGATAGCCAGAAAACGTGTCGACCATACTTGGTAGTTACTCGTCAGTGTAATGAAAGGCATAGTTTTCTGCCTGCCTTTAACTTTATACATCATTCTGTCCCATGGTGCATATCGGAATGGACAGCCTTCGAAATCTGCACTGCACCGATGATTATTTCTGTGCAGTCCTATGGCAGATGGACATTGTATGACGCAATGGCATGTTCACTCTCAACCCCATTATGCTCACGGTGTATTGGTCGCCTTTCCACACAATGTTTTACATGAGATTCATATGATAAGTGGGGCTTGCTAGGTCACAGCCAGCGTGTGCTTTAAGAGAAATCTTCTGTTTTGCAGACTTCGATATCGATCACATAACCGTCCTTATATCTACATGATTTGTTGTGTGTACAAGATATTTCGGTTGGACCTCAGTTTCCAGTACGCCCCGTTATCCTGCCATACTCTGAGGCGTGTGAATACTTGCAACCATCACCGAAATATGCCTAGTACATTGCACTAAGTTTGGAGAATATATACCTAGTGTAATGTGAAGAAACGTGTAGCAAACAAGCTCGTTTTCGGTGTTTCATCATCAGGCTAAATACGACACATTTATATGGGTTCGATGGGGGTGGTAAATAACGTATCACTGAAGCGAAAGATGTCAGTCAACAGTTTCTTTCTGGTTTGAGTCATAAGACTTAGTTACATAACATTGACCACGTGCGTTGTACAAAATCAGCGAGAGATACGTCACATCTATGCGATCATTCTATGCTGGGTTTGCGTACACGGCCATGGAAGGTTTAACGTTTTGACCAGCCGTTTTTGAGCGCACAATGGTGGTGAGTACAGGCGAATTGCGATGGCCTCTGCAATTGACAGTATACGACCTTTGACCTGTTTCGATTGTATCCCACGTGTTCGGTAGATTGGCTTGAACGATTCTGTCTGATTGATTAGATGGTTCGACTCGATCAAATGCGTTGCGACCGCAGACGAGCAGGGCCTTATCGATCCTCGCGTCAGCCACACCGGTTGGTGCTCCCGAATGCGTTCGGATAATCGCCGTGTTGTGCGACCTATGTAGCTTGTTCCACAGGAACAAACAAAACGGTAAACACAAAAGGAGGCGGCATCAACAGGCAATATATCTTTCAGCTGAAGGCGCAATACTGGTGTGGAGGTAAATTGAACGTGTAATTGAGCTGCGAAATACGTTTTATTGATAGCTACATTAAGCTTCTTCGTTATGGTTTCAGCGATACCATCACCCTTGAAGGGCAAGGAAATATAAACAGACTTTTTGTCTGCAGTTAGTGGTTTATCTATCTTAGTGCTCACTAGCATATTTTTACGAACAAATTGCTCCGGATAGCCATTTTCAACGAGTGTATTAAATATAAACTGCCTTTTCTCTTCGATGCTGTCGCTCGAGCATATTTTCGTGGCCCTATCTATCAGACATCGGATTAGGTTTCTCTTTTGTCTTAGTGGTACAAAACTATTGAAGTTTGTATACTGGCCCGTCCAAGTTGCCTTACGATACACCTTCCGTTGTATCGTGCCATCCTCGCGACGAGACATGAGCACATCTAGGAACGCTATACCTGTTGATGATTCAGGTTCTAGGGTAAAATGCATATTCTTATGCACAGAGTTGAAATGAGCCAGTATTCCATTGAGGCTTTTCGATTCATCTGCCACACAGATGATATCGTCTACATAACGCATGTAAAGGGCGACTGATTTTATTTGATCAGTTAATGAGCTACACTCTAGTTTTGCCATAAAAATATCAGCTAACAATGGGCCTAGTGGCGATCCCATTGCTACTCCGTCCTTTTGACGGCATAGCTTGCCGGAGATCTTAAACTGAACGTTGTACGTGCACCGATAAAATAGCTGCTTTAGCTCTTCTACTGGTATTCCCACGTTGATATTATTACTTTCAATATACTGTCCGAGAAACTCAATCGTTTCACTGAGTGGGATATTAGTGAAGAGAGATGTGACGTCAAGCGAGAATATACGCTTGCCTAGTACGTTCAGCTGTTTTAATATTTCAACCAATTCGAAAGAATCCCTCAAGCTATGAATGGCTAGTTTCTTTCTAACTGGCTCTAACAGCGTGGCAAGCCATTTTGCCGTTGCGTGGTACGGAGAATTGCACATATCTAAAATCGGTCTTAGTGGTACACCGTTTTTATGTACCTTGGGTAACCCGTAGAGTCTAGGAATTACAGTGCCTACTGGTTAGACATTTCGGTGATGACTGCAGATATTCGCGTGTCCCAGTATATATATATATATATATATATATATATATATGATATTGTTTAAGAGTAATCAAGACGCGGACTCTTACGTTCAAGTGCTGGAGTATTTCCTGTTACACTGATTTTATTCTAACTTCAAGGGGATGCAATTTTTCAACTGACTGAGACCAGTCAGTCCACATCTTCATGATATGAATTGAACAGAGATAGCACAAAATGAAGTGTTAATCACACAACAACTGATTCACGCCGAGATCATTGGGATTGCGGTCTGACAATTGCAATGTCCACAAACTGATGCACATGTCCGGTTCTCAAAGCCCCTGGTGTTCACGTGATCAACTAACATCGGGCCGGCGAATCAGCCTGAAAGTGGTACTGTATTATTCTGGAGTGCCCATATACCATGGTTGCGGTTATTTTTCGTACTTCATGCGTAATACACATTTCATGAAGTTTATTCGGGTAAAATTCAGTCCTCAGTTATCCCAGAAAATTTGCTTATTTTCTGCAAAAGTCGTCTGTTGTCTTTATAACAAGACCGGTGTTGTTAGAAGTTCCATTAGATATATTGCGTTGTATCGGAGTGTATGTACTACACTTCCGAGAATCCCAGCCTAATCAATACGATCGCGCGAAGCGCACACACGGGCAGCGCTCCACAACCCAGCACTTGTGTTCATGCAGTCACTCACCAGTGCAGCCGTATGATGGCACAGTCAACCGATTCGGCCAACGTATTTGTTGACGGCTCGATCGTCGAACAACAGTGCATGTGGCTGCCTGTGTCCTAGGTTTAACAATCTGGGCAACTTGTCAGTTTACTGCTCGGCTATGTGAGCATCTCAAGCTGATTTGTGCGGTTCAGCGGCGCGTGTGCATGTGACTGGGTACACGCATAGCTAATCCATCCGTCTTTTGAACTTCAGCTTATTGCTAAAGGAATAACAAGCGCATCATATGGCAGTTACGTAACAATGAGAAACACTGATTTATTGCTGTCTGTGATAATGCATCATGGACCGATAACATCCTCAGTGGTTGTGTCAGGCTTGGCGGTTCAACTTTATGCGTTCGATGAACGGAATGTAGACGGCAACACAGCTTCTGAGATTCTGCAACGCATGAAGCGAGGCCGACTGGCACTTCGGAATACTGTATTTGTAAACCTCAATTTCCTACAATTCCCACGATACATAGCCTGAGAAAATTCGAGGAATTACAATTCCGGCTTCGTTTGTATTTACTGTTGCCAATTTTACACTTATGAGTTCGATGAAATAAACCATGTTTGATGACCGAACCGCTTTTCAGCTGGACAAGAACCACTCTGTCACCAAAAATCATGGTTTAGGATTGAGTGTGAAAGTATTAAACGGGACTGAAGGAAGACTGGAGTTTTGAGTTACATAAATCTCGAGTAGTCGTGTATCCCTCTCTGCATACTCTGTATATTTGCAAATATCTCACTATGCCTTGATGTGATACGCGGTTAGCAATTACGAGTTGTTGCAATACTGCACTACTCTATACTCTGGTGATTTAATTGTCAACGGATGATATGAACTCAAGATACCCAACAGACACTTTGGTGGCAATAGTTTCTGCACAAGTTCTAAGTGTTCCGTTAACCACTTGAGCAAACTACAGTACAATGTGTTAGTCGTATCGAAAACCAGACAAATTGACGGCCCTATCTTGTAGTCTTTGGGGAAATCATCATGTCTGGGGATGTCATTCTCCCCCATCATGTTGCGACATGTTTAAACTACTTGATCATCCATATTTCGTGATTTCTCCATTATTGGCTCACTCAGTCCTCCAAAATTAATGAGGTTGATTTCAATTATTTAAAACAGAAGTTTTCGGCGTACATTGTTTCAGCTTGTATTCTTGTTTGAGGAACTGTACTAGGTATATTTTGACAGTTTCTCTCGATGTCAAGTTCCTCACCCACATTCTCCTAGAGATATATCATTTTCAGTATCAGCTCAACATTATATTCATCATCTTGTTGTGTTATATGACTCCTTCAAAGTTTTACCACTTCACTGTCTTGAGTTACTCCCTATCATTTCACCTCACTTCGTCTGCGACAGGCCGCTGACGCAGGGGCTCATTCAGCCCCTGATTACCACTTCTAAGCCTGTGTTGTTTTGAGGCTCGCGACGTACTTCAGTTGTACAATTCACGCTTGACTTCATGCTGAGGTTCAAAGCAATATATTCCGGCGTTAAGCAAACTGTTTGTTTGTAGACATAGCGTTTCTATCAAAATGACTTCTTATAATCGAAAGAATGAGCAATGGCAGTTCAGGTTGCTGATCACCTTTCAAGGGTTAGGGATATAGTATTCAAACCATTCGCTATAATTTTTCAACTCAGAAACCTGTGTCGCAAATATAGATATTTGACACCGGTAGTGTAAAAGTGCAATCAAGATGTGCCCCGGACGACGTCTGTATTCGAAAATACAAGTCACAGTCACCACTGAATCCGCACGTGTTGACCGTTATCGTGAGATATCGTGCTCCTGCCGGCCGTAGTGTGAATTGACAAACACTCGATACGTCGACTACTTACTACTGTCATCAGATCATTTGTGCTGATTTGTCTAAACCATGGATCTTTCAGTAAACGAAAGACGTTTGTGATGGGGTCAACACCAGGGTTATTTAGTTAAATCTGAAAACTCAATGTTCATGCTCGGTTGTGCTGTACTTGGTTACACTGGTACTAAGTCGAACTTGCAGCTACACGAATTGAAGCATTGTTCCTATTCTGGAGCAGACGATGCCAAGGATTCGCCTGATAGAGGACGGCATGTTCCTCGCTGTTCCCGACCTCCTTAATTATAGTCCAAATACACTTTTGGCTTGTAGTAACTGAAAAAATTCCTTCATAGTTACAGAAACCATTACAGTCGTCTTCAGTGGTTTCGCATGTCATTTGACTTCGCGGTTAGATTAGCTGAACGCATGAATACTTAATTTCTGGGGCGCATAAAGCACTTTCTAACCTGAAAGCAAGGAGTAACTTGTCACAGTTTAAATATCGATTATATTTAATTGCGAACTTTTTCAGTCGGCCTCTTTCGAAGACTTGGTGTGCATTCCAGTTTTCACGTGATACCTTTTCTCACACTGCATCAACTCCCACTCTGTTGTTGCGATTACTCAACACCATATCGATTTATCTGAGTTTAAATTGCCTTGTTCTCACCTAATATGGTTGTGTCTGTGCCGTTTACCTTCACCACATTCGACTCCCATTATTTGGGCTCTTTTGAGTTAGTCTGTGTGCTCACTAACCTATAGCACGGGCAATGGCTTTAATCCAATTGACGCTGTTTTGGTTCATCATATGAATCTCTTCAGGAATTCCTGACTTTCACTGTGCTGTTTGGAAGAGATCTGTGGTGGACACACCAAAGGTTGGTCTTGCAATGGTTCTTAACTCTAGACTCAAGCTTTTTTTCCCTAAGTTTGAATGTAGAACTAACTTTAAAAACTTCGTCAATGAATTTCATTCACTGATGAGTAGTCGGGGATTTGGTTAATTTCAAGTTGAACATCACCCACAATTGATCGCAGTTGTCGGATCCCCGTAGACTTTCCAGTCGACTTCTTTCGAATGCACTAGACTCGAGTTTCGCCTTCATTAGAGCTCGTCAGTAGTGTATATCATCGCCACTGCCGGGACTTGAACCACGGACACGCTGTTCATGAGGCAACCGTGTTTACCACTGCGCCAATGACCTCACGTTAGGCACGACCGAATTATCATATGTGAACGCTCAACCACTTTCGCTTGTGAGTAATGATTTCGGTCGTGCCTAACGTGAGGTCAGTGGCGCAGTGGTAAATACGGTTGCCTCATGAACAGCGTGTCCGTGGTTCAAGTCCCGGCAGTGGCGGTGATATGCACTACTGACGAGCTCTAATGAGAACGAAACTCGAGTCTAGTGCTTCTTTTCGAAAGGGGCCGACTGCAAAGTCTATGGGGATGCGACAGCTGCGATCAATTGTGGGTGATGTTTAACTTGGAATTTCATTCAATCGTCTGATGAACTGTTGAACAGAAGAAATATTAATCATTAGTGAGTATATTATTTATGGACTGCTTGTGTACGCAAGGCAGCATTTCAACAACATTCTATCCTGTGCTCAGTACTCTAAAATTCTGTCCCAGAGGTTTACAGCAATCGGAGATTTCGACCTAATTAAGAAACCTTATTTTTGGGGTTACTGATTGGAGTTTACAAAACGATCACTTTGTCTGTCCTGGGGACGATTAGGTATTACTCACAGGTGAGTGTGATTGAGTGTTTTCGTATTTCAATCCAGTCCTGTCTAATGCGAGGTCGGTGGCGCGATGATCAGCCCATTTTTCTCATCAGATATATTCGTAAATGCATTTTCCCTTATTCTCTGATGGAGTGGTCAGCAAATAAGATACTAGTTTCGGATTACGTCTATACATAAAATACTGTTTCGAAAGTATCCTGGTTTATATTTTGCTAAAAATCGTAGGGTTTTTTTACATTCTGTCTGTAATAAAATCATCTAAACACATACAACATAAAGTATAACTGTTCAGTGGTTCCGAATCAGCTTGCTTACTTTTGTGGGGTCTGTTGTCGGAATATTCTCCTTACACTGACATGTACATATGAGCCTAACTTGTTTTTACGTTTCAGCGCAAGTCAACAATTAGTGGGAAGATTTATCGGATGGTCAGAATAGTCAACAACCTTTCTGGGTAGCCAACCAGAATGTCGAATAGTGCATTCAGTTGTTTATCGGAGATTAATACTTTTGATTTCAGACGAATAACATTTTTTGGCAACCTCCAGCTCTTTCTTTCGGTCTTCCTCTCCCTTTATTGAGTCTCGTCAGACCAGAAAACATGTTGGTATGTTGGCTAGTTCTCATTTGGAAAGTAGCTCTATACCTGACACTGACAGCAACATAGATTTCCACCCAACTGGCTTACGGGAGCCGAACGTCAACTCTGAACTAGCCGACTCTCACCAGGTTGATATGTATGCTTGTCTGCATCTTCTGAGTTGATTTAAACCTAATGTTTCAGTCTGAATGGACAATGTACAAATTGAACGGTAGGTGGTCGATCTTCTGCCACAGTTGTGGATTGTTGACTGACGTGTAGGCATTCTTCACTTGTTTGAATTTATAAATCTGGTGTTAAGCATGTGAATGTAAGCCACGTTGCAATTCTTGCTAAAAATGTGCATATTCTCTACTATATGTTGGTGATAAGTAGCGTGGCCGATCTGTTAATTTAGATGAGACCTAACCATGATAAATCTGCTTTTGGCCGAAATCGAACGGGGGATAGGAACTGCGTGACCCAACCCGACCAATGTTTCACTAGCCTAACTGGGAATCCCTTACGGTAGATAATAAATCTCAAAGTTGTGTTCAGCTTAGCTGAATAGTACGCTTGTTGTACCCAATGAAACAGAATTTCAGAGTTTTTTTTATATACTCATCTTCAGAATATGAGAGGCAATTGGTTGCTTGAGCCACACAATGACAATGATCAGGAAAGCGTCACTGAACGATAACAATCGATATCACTGGGTGGAAAAACTGTCAACCTAGTTTCGTATTTAACACAAAAATAAGAAAGCTAGGTTTGTACGGGGTTCAAATTAAATAAGAATAGAATGCGTGCAAATAAATAAATAAATGAGGGACTCGGTGGAAGATGTATAAATGTATTCAGATAGGTCCGAATGAACTGGGTGAATTATATCAAACAGCCTTTTCGTGTAAACGTTTCCCACACTGTAAAATAATGGGAACAACAAACTGTACTCAGGATTACTGTTACAAAAGCGGTATTTTAGGGTTCTAGCAAAATGTGTGAACTATCTCGGCAACCAACCAGGGAAGACAATTAGTGAAAACTACATCAACGTTTTAACAAATCGGCTGATCAAGTGGTACGGAATGAAGCGGGAGTTTGAACTCCGGACGTAGGGTGAGAGTTTTCTGGGTTTGGTGAAAACAAAAGCAATATTATGAAATGGTCAAGTTATTAATCAAAGTAGCCCCCCACCTTCCCCAAGTTAGTCAACAGAAAAAAGTCGAGGTAGAAGCTCTATGCGTATGGAAAGATGCTTAGTGGAAACCTCTATCTTGGTATCCATTCACAAACGAACACAAACTGTCAACACATTTTGATATGTGTGGGATTGTGATCAATCTGACTGTTCAGACAAACTGCGCGGCACATCGGGCAAAGAAGATTGAGCCGGGTGTTGGAGGCCCACCATAACGTCATTGCATATTTAGGTACAAAGTATGCTTATAAAGTGGGCAGGATACCTTTCAAGGTGAGAACAAGAACGGACAAGGGATTGCACTCCGTAGAACGTCAGACACAGTGATAAGTGATGATGCAGGTTGCCCATCATAGTGAGTAAATTAGCCCTGATTCACGAGGTAATTGCGCAGAAGATCGACTGTTTAAGTCTTGATATCGACTCCATTGATATTGTCGACTAATCTTACGTAAGCAGATACAGATTTTCCATTGAGTGGGGACAGAATGGAAGTGAGAGATTCCAGGGTTTAACGTGGGTGATGATCGACGAATTGACTGGAATTCATGAATTTTACCCAAACGTCCATTTCAGGTACGATTTGGTTTATCTATAATCTTCAATACTGTAGACATGCACAAAATCGAGCGAAACTTGTTCGTTCCTTTTTGATTGATTATCCTGACACATGCCCTCTTCCAGCCGTTAACAGTCTTCCATTGCGTGAAACACTGAGTAAATAACTCATCTAGACGCTGGCATAAAAATTCATTTCAGTCTTCGACATCGATCTATTCTGGTTTGTCAGACCTGCTTGTTTTGCTGGATCTCAGCTAGATAAGTTGTCTAAAAACAGCGGACCTCCCAATGGCACTAGACGGACTAGTGGAAAAAAATCTGCAGGAGCTGACAGAGAGTTGCTTTTCATCCTGTTGAAATTACGATATAGACAATTGGTTACTTGGCAACAGAGTTCAGCCCACTCGGTCTTTCTACACTGTGTCAGGTGAAGGTACCCACCTACTTCACTGCGTCATCCAAATCGATCAAATTATCCAAGGTTTACATTTTGCCTACTTAGGCTTCGGTTTTTGAAATTGCGTGATGTTTGTTGAAATGATTATTAATGAGTAGCAGGAGATTTTGATTTTTCATATGCATTGAACATCATCCACAATTGATCACAGCTGTCACATTTCCATAGACTTTCCAGTCGATTTCTTTCGAATGCACTAGACTCGAGTTTTGCTCTCACTAGAGCTGGTCAGTAGTGCATATCCTTGCCACTGTCGGAACTAGAACTCCAGCCACGCTTTCGTGATCGGGCAATAAGAGCAGTCCTCTCAAACAAAGTTAGTTAAGCGTTCAGATATGATAATTCACTCGTGCCCAATGTGAGGTCAATGGCGCAGTCGCCAAAATAGCAGCTGCCTTATGAAAGCATGGGCGGAGTTCTAATCCCGGCTGTGGCAAGGATATGAAGTACTGACGAGCTCTAATGTGAACGAAACTTAGGTTTACCGTTCCCTTTCGAAATGGGCCGGCTGGAAAGTATATGGGAATGAGACAGCTGCGATCAATCGCGAGTGATGTTCAATCTATACATCTAGATTAATCTGCACTTATTATAATTGATTCAGCTTTAATGTCTCTACGTAATCACACTTTTGCATTTTTTAGAAGTTGAACTAATCCGCACATTTGTACCCCGATACCCTGTGATAGTGATTACGATGACCAACTTTTAATTGCTTTTACAACACTATTCATGTAGTTGTATAATTTCTGATCTTTGATGTCCCACCACGTTTCACGTGCCAGTTCGTTCTGGAATGTTCCGCTAAAAATTCCGGCCTATTTGTACAAAGCTCTTGTGAATTATAACATTCGGTTTATAGTTTTGCCAACGTTATGGTTAAATTGCCTCATTTTAAAGACTTCAAACAGTGTAATTTGATCTCGAAAATCGATGTACTTCTGCAGTGGAGTTGAGCGATCGTATTATACTACTCATACCGCGGCTATTCAGTAGCAGGTGCAGGGCATATTTTTTGACAACGTACAAGCCACATGAAGATTGCAAGAAGGATCATCAAGGTGCAGCATCACCCATAACAGTCCCTTCTACTCAATGGAACTGAGCACTGACATCTGTGGTAGCCGAGACTGTCTGAGGCCGAATACTGCGTGCAAATGTGTGGTTTTGTGACAGGTTTGGTTTACATGCTTAACCCATGTATTGCTTTGTCTAATAAATAACCCTTGTGCCATCTGCGTTCTTGGATCACAACACTTCCTATTCATCTCAATGGTATCTGTACATCAAATGTTTTGGCTTACGTCATCCAAAGCTGTGTTACCATCTACGCTATTTCTGTGACCAATGTTTTAAAATGACCATAAGAATGAACAGACAGAGATGGTTAAAATACGTTTTCGTCTCTCTGACAAACGAACGAGGTTGACCACAATGACCACAATACTATTTTACAAACGTTACAGTGAAATCAGAAAAAAGAATAAAGATGACTAAGTGATACAACTTCCTTCCCCGTAAAATGTGCACAAAATCAAGTGTGCTCGCAAATGTTGAAAGTATTTAACCGTCTTTAATAAATACTCATAAGTATTAGAAAGCATTTGAAAGTATACATTTGATTACAACTTTCGTATTCAGGTAGACTTTTCATTCACCCTCTTTCAAAAACGAGCGTTGTACTCGATTTTCGCTGTTGTTGAGGCTCATCAGCAGTGCTTAACCTAGCCACGGTCGTGAGTTGAACACCGGCCGGGCTTTCATGAAACAACTGTGTTGCCCACTGCGCCACTGACAGCATACTAGACACAGCCATACGCAAACTCTCAGCCACATTCGCTAGTGAGTAATGATCAGTGATCGGGTTAGATCGCCTCGATAGGAGACACAGTTACTAACTGTCACCTCCATTCGATGACCCCACGGTTACTTTGCATCTGGTTGACCTCATAAAATCATTGAATACACTGAGCGGTGTTTGGTATCCTGGTAACTAGACGCATATTGGATTGCAATAACTTAGAAACCACACCTCCGAAAGTAGTTTCCACCTTGCACTGTTCTTCACAATAGGCTTGTTGGCAAGTTTATCTGAATGCGGAAGATTCAATCAAGTGTGAACGGCGCTCAACTTGCAATTAGCCGACTCCCAGACTACTCATCAGTAGTCTAAAATAATTCTCAGCAGGTTTAGGTAAATTGGAGATTTCGACCAGACTCGGAAATTCTGATTGTTGGGTTATCGATTTCAGTTAACTAGAAGTAACTGAGTCTCCAGGTTATGGCGATGAGCGCTATATACGGTGGGCTAATCTAATCCGGGGGATGTGATAAGTGAAGATACCAGAGAGTAGGTACGCATTCAAATGACCGCGCCGACTCCACCAGCTGGCTCACGAGACCAAAATCCGTCGTTTTTCAATCGCAAAGCACGTACTCGAAACTAGCCACAACGTGGAGATAACGTTATGCATTGTTACTTCTTTTCGATTAGCTATTTCGGTGGTGTAAGATATTCGATCGTCAATGGAGGATTCGACAAAGCACAAAAAATGAAACCACCAGGTAATTTGACAACCGTAACCGGGTGCTATTCTTCATTTTCCACTCTCAAGTATCTAGATGAGACCCAACTGTGAAAAGTATCTGTTGCGTAAATAAAATTCACGGCTTACAACCACTTACGACAAAAACCACTATCAACCCATACGAAAATCAGAGTTCGTATGGATATATTTGTCAAACAAGTGTCTCATTTCGAGTTTTGTAAGCCACTTCACCGTACGATAAACTGTTGGATTGGTTTTGAGACATGACACCGATCTGGCGGAATAACAACTACCTAATACACCGACCTCGCAAAATCAATTATGTATGTTGATCAAGTGCCATTTTTCAGGTTGTGAACGATCAAGTTCAAGGGATCACCTTCTATGATACCCCAGCTGAACGTGAAAAGAGTTTCTGGTTGCAGATGTGTGAATTCAAATAAAACCATCATGTTTGTGACATTAATCGGATACGATAAGTGAATACGTATTTGCACACGTGATTCATCCCACTCGCCCACTTGATCTTATCACCGATCTCATCGATTTTTCGATGTACAATAGCTCAGCATTCCAAACTTGTTGAGTTGCTATGTTCAGCGATATAAAATAGAAGAAAAATTGGTGAGATGGTGTACCTAATCGAAAAGGAACAATTGCGTGAAGGATCGTCAAATGAACTAAAACGATGACCTTCTTTGCAAACATGTGACCCATGTGACCTTTGTTCCCTCGTTAATGTGATTTCGATTACAACACTCCTGAGGAAGGCTACCCAAGGTAGTTGAAACGTAAAGTATTATAACTTGCTCGTAACGTTGTGTTATTCTCAATCCATTTTTCAATGTCAAACGACTTTCATAATATGTCACACTCGTTTTTGTGATCCATATACCTCCCAACTGCATATGTGAATAATCCCACAGCTTTCTTTCGCCTATTACACAGCGGCTCAAACAACGTTCCCATGATGTTCTTTAAAAGATTCCACTATTTTCGACAGATTTCAACCGTCAATTGTTCATACCCAACTACGGAAATGAATAGTCCAACGAGCAGAAACTTATCGAAAACCGGATGAAGGACGTGGATAGTGTATGACACTCATAATAAAAAAGAAAACTTCAGGAATCAATGAGAACGCAAATCAAACTTAAAAGGCTAATCAAAACGGCATAGTGATGTACATTGTACATCCCCGATAGTGTGACCTGATTTCCACCTAAACATATCACTCGTGTACTCATTAATGCGCACACTGACCCTCTAGCCGTGGAAGTGGGCGCATTAACCATAACCCTGTCGATCGGTAGGCAATGGTTGCAAAATCATCAAATGTTAACACCCACTTCTGGATTTAAGTTAACCGCACTCAGATTTACCGGTAGCTTTTCTCAGACTGGAGACATGACACCTTCCTAGAAATTTTAATCGATTACCTCATCAATCGTGACTATCCATTCGTCTGTACTGGCAGAGAACCTGTTGGACCGTGTAGCGAGGTGTATGACACTGTCCATTTGTAAAAAAAATGTGGCTTTTTTGTGGCTTCTTAACACAGCTGACACGATATTTGTAATTTAAGACTATGTTTAACCAGTCGCCGCTTCTAATCATTTGAACGGCAGAATTTTTTAAACAGGGTTTTCTTCAGACTAAAAGTGACTGAGAAGCTATCACCGATTAGTATTATCGAATTGTCTAGAAAAGAATTCTCGCGTTTTCAGTGGAAACAAAACACATGTGATGGGTGACCAAGTTGGAGGCGCGATTATCCCAACACTGGGTGACATATCTTAACACGGTGGCAAGATGTAGTCAATGCTCACAGCAACCGGACTACGGACAACACCGCCGACCGGACGAGTCATCGCCCAACGAATTCGGAGCAATGGACGAGAAATGACAAGCAAAAAACCCACAATAGAAACCGTCAGCCACAAACACACACATGGTTGACGGCATCCGAAACGAATTAGTCTATCACAGTGACCGAAGCCAAAGGACGCCTGCGCTTTAAACCATCACCCAAGTGGCATGTGCTGCACCACTTGCGGTTTCGCTCACACACCCCGTACCCAGTGTAAACCCGAAGGAATAAGACCAGTAGATGTGTGCTTGAGGCCTTTGTGTCCAGCCGGCCAATGCTGGTTAGCCAATTGGTATACACACACACACACACAAACCAGGCAGAAGTGCACATGACGTGTGATTGGAAACTACTGTTGCGTTGTGGGCTGGAATTCCGACCCTTAAACCCGTGCGCCTGCGTGGGGTGGGAACGTGCGAGTTGTACAGTGAAAATCGCGCTCCTTTTTCAAATCTAATTTTAAACCCCGGCAAAATAATGTGGTCTAATGAGAGTGGTATCCAACTGACAGCAACTCAAACAATTGCTTGTGGACTAGAATACACTAACTATAACTGAGGCGTAATCTCAGTTTCACTAGCCGACAGTCGTTTGCAGATCGCTTGCAACTGGTTCAGATATACCACAACTTAGTTGATAAGTGGTCATCTGGTGCCACAAACATGGCAGACTTGCTTTTTCCCACGGAACCGAATACTTCACCAACGATCGATTGTTCTGGTAGAGGGGGATTTGGACAGCTTTTGGCTGACTGATCAGAACAGCACAGCGTGATCCAAAATTTATTTGATATATCATTCGAAATGGTACCATATTAAAACGAAATTGAAAATAATGGGAGATAAAAATGTATTGCGATTTTTCCGGAAGGACTTCACTACATTTAAAGCTTATCTTCTCAACATGGAGGACGGAACAATGAAGCGACAAGTGAGAACGCATGTCCATCCTAAGGCCAAAGACGATACAGCATAGCAAACATGTGCAGCGGCTCAACACAAGTTCAGATATTACGAGAAAAATTACCATACAGTAAACTGAATTTTTTTGCACGGGTAACGGTACAAAATAACGACAGACGAAATGCAATATTCCACTGATTTTCTTAGCTAGTGCTGTCTTGTTTCTTAGAATGCATTCCCTAAGTCGTCTGTTGGTCTTCAGCTTGCTAGTACCCATCTCGACCGATTGTCACTGGGACCGACAGCTTATAACAATCTTTGTTATTGAAATTCATTATGTATTTGCATTAAAGCATGTGGACAGTTGATCCCCCATTCCTACTTGTGTCGGCGGTATGGCTTCGTGCATTGTCCGTTATTAAGACCGCTTGATATTTCACACAGAAATTGCCAGTTTCAACCCAGCACGTATGGTGCACACATGAAAACGTGATCTGTCTGGTGGGTTCATGTTCTTCGCCCGGGCAGTGCGCACTTATCGGAATATACAGCAAGAGTTCGGATACATGCGAGAAGATTGTAGTGGCTGTACCCTAACTCTGCTACATAACTGTTTAGTTTATCAACTCGCTGAGCGACCGTTTGTATTGCTAATCAGCCTGCTGATAATAATTTACAGGTTTCGAGTGCTTCATAAAACACAAAGAATTTGTCTTCTGTGTTGAATGGGAAACAGTTTGGGGTATCATAATAGTGTTCCGATCTTTCTTGAAAAGAAGAAAACTGATTTCAATTCAATCATTTGTGTTAAAGCTAGATGGGGTCTGGTGTCTAATTGTTGCTCTATTCAGTTCGACATTTACCTCCGGAGTGTAGATAATTCAGCTGTCGATCTAACCGACTCACCTTGTCTAACCTCAGTCATTTCACAAATAACCTCACTAATCAGACGTACTTACAGTAGAACAGATATCAGCAAATTTGAAAATTCATCTACAAGATTTTGACAAGATAACGAGCCGAGAAATCAAAGCACACAATTTGGACACAATCACTAACCGTTTCTAACACGCCCCCAGAGATATTGTATGTATTCATGAATGCCCACCTTCCGATAACGCGTTTGTTCTTGGGCGCACCATGCACGTTATTTCAGAACAGGTGATTTTTGTCTAAACTGCCGTTTATAAGACATTTCTGAATTTGTCAAGCCACTTGAACTGATAATCTTCTATATTCTATCCATACAAAAACACATGGATTGGTATAGATTTTGAACTCAAGCGCGTCCACATTGGTGTCTTAGCAGCGCTGTACAGAGTAGCTGATTAGGTCACGTGATAGGTTTTTCCCTGTGCCGAAACAAACATAAACTGGAAGGCAGACAATCAGAGCGATTCCATTTGAACTGTAGTCGCTACAACGAGGCTACAGTACATTTGGGTCTAACGTGGAACTTCTCCACGATATGTTCTGTCTTAGAAAATTCCATGGAAAAGACTGAGTTCCAGTTCATCTCTATCCGTTAGAGAATGGTATTAGACCACAATAAATCTGTATCGAACCGAAACAAAACTAAGAAGGTATTGACAGTTTACGCAAGCGTTAAACGAGAATGATACTAGATCACAGTAATTCAATTCACGTAATTTTTTAGACTGCCCATTTGTAAAAATAAGCCCTGGACTGAAATCCCCCTCTCGTTAAAGAGGACGTAAACTGCGGACTAAAGGGTTGTGCAAGAAGTCCTTTTACAAAACACCTACTACAGATCGGGCACTCAGTGAATCTCAGCATCGCCTTCATGATACTCTTCACACTCAAACTAAAACAGGTGGATACCACCGTGAAAGTCGTGTCAGTACGTCGATTGAACTCTAGTCTGTGCGCCCGGAGACAGTTGGCGACCAAGATTACACTTGGTTGGTAAGGATATAATTGCCACTCTTTGGTTTCATTTCATTTTCGTGTTCCTACTGAAGCAAGTAATTTTAAACTGACATTACTCATAGGATCTAATAACTGATGAACTCCCCGTATTCTTTCTCTATCTATTTCGCATTGTCATTTTAATCTTTTAGCCCCTGTTCAGTTTCTATGGATTTTCCAAACATTGTTTAATCCTTCCGTTCGATTCGTATAGGTTTTTTTTGACCACTTGGTGCTTTTTTTTTGGACTGGTACTAACTTTCTGACTCTCAATAATTCTATTAGGTTTTATCAATCTCATGTGCCCTGTCAGTGAATACACTTTAATTGTATGTTTCTGTGCTTGCGTTTTCGTTACTTGACTGACCGTATCGCACATGACTGTATTAATGTTGTTTTCCCACGCGCCTCCACCATAAGTTGTACAAGTTATGTTCGTAAACTGAATCGCTGGGATACGAACGGAATGTTCTCACACTAGGTATCTTGCGTACCACTGTTGACCTTTTTCACATCCATCGGTGGGAACCAGTGTTTTAAATTGCATATCAGTTGGTAACCGCCCGCAAGTTTTTGAACCGAACTTAACAGAACGGAACGCAAACAGATGGACCCAGATTTCACTAATGAAATAGTAGATGTTTGAGTGGTGTACAATCGTATCAACACCACGCTTGCCAGGGACTCGAACCGATGATCTGTGATTAGGTGTCAGAATGGTGGGCTACTGCAGAATAGTAGCCCAAAATATCTGACAGGTAGCGGGGTTTCAGTCCTCTGAGTCGCATGAAGGGAGGTGACCTATTCCTTTTAAAAATCAAGTCCGCTCCTCATAAGTTAACTTACTATGAACAGACAAAAAAAGTGTACTGTCGAATTACCGTTAATGATGCAAATATCGCTTAACAAATCCACCGATTTCTTTCATTTGCGTTTGAGGAATTCCTGACCATGGGGTCATTGACTAAGGTTAACAGGAAAGTTACTGTGACAAATTACTCGTGCCTTATGCGAAGTCAATGTCAAAGTGGTCAGGACGATTACCCCATGAAAGTATGACCAGAGTTTTAGTTCTGACTGTGACAAGCGTATACACTACTGACGAGTTCTAACAACAGGGGAACTCGAATATAGGGGCTTACTGGATAGCCTATGAGAATGTGACAACTGCGGTCGATCGTGAGTGATGTCCAGTTTCATTGAATAAACAGAGCACCGCAAACCGTTGTTTTCTACTCTCATCTATACCACCCTGCAATATTTTTTCAACAATATGAAAAATTGTCCTAAGAATTTTGTTTTACTTGTCGACATTTTGTGCAATACCATGTAATTTTACTTGGAGGACTACCGCTATTTCCACAAGAGTTTCGGTGCAAACTCACCAGTTGTTTGTCTGTGAGAGGAAAATAGGTGACAACATAGTACCGGTTTCATTGCTATAATGTTCATCCTCATGTTTTAGAAGCAAAGGGCTGGTTGTCACTACATTTCAAACAACCGTAAAAAAATAGACATTTCATGACGATCTCTTGTTGCGTTTGAAATACTTCTCCAGGATCACGGATGCTAACAGAGTACTTGGGCTAATTGTCATCGTTTTGGATATTTCACGTTGATTGGTTTTGAAAAGGTTCGGTTCACCCGATTGCCTTTAATTAAATCTAAGTGTTCCAGTTTGCCACGAATACCCTTAAGAGGATCTTTGCTGCACCGAGGACAACAATTTGTTATATAAGACCCAACTGGCCATATCCTCTGCCTAAATTGAGTAAGTTCTCAACGGTTCGTTATTAGGTCAGAGGTGATGAGCTCTTGTTTTACACTAACGCAAGATATAGTGTGACTCACCACCTCAAATATTGAGCGGTGACGAATCACTGCACTCCCAGACAATACTAACTTGACTACCAGGTGGATCCATTCTGGAACATCCTGCTGGGTGTTATCACAAGCCGCTTTCTGACGCGGACTTCATGCACACATAGGGGACACCAGACGGAGCATTCAGACGGCTTGACAATTTAAGTCACTCCACCGTGATAAAATTTTGTAAGACATTTCATTTCTGCTAAAGGCCACCTGTTGCTTGCCTGCGGGTGATTGTGGGCTAATTTCGATAGTCTGTGTTTGGTGATTTTGCTACCCTTTGTTTTATGAAACGTTCTCGCCCCCGCTGTTTCATTCTACACCTTCACAGATGGCATTTTCCAATTGCTTTGTTGATACTATTCAACTCTTTGTCGATAATTGTAGTGAAGTTTCAACACTAAGCCGAGTGTTCGCAAAATTTCTTCTGCATCTTTCAACTGTTAGTTGAATTTACCGACTCAGTAACTCTATTTAACAACATGACAAATTGCTCATAAACACAGTTTATCCCAAAACATCGTCAATGCCTGAGCAGTTTTGAGCATCTTGGAAGATGATCAGTACCAACCAATCAGAAGATAAATCTATTGCTTCCCCGTCAACAAATTTCAAAGTTATATAACCCCTAAGACTTTCACTGTCCCGAAGCTTTTGAACGAGATATTCTGGCATATGACAGTACCTCTGTAGTAATCTGGAACGTCTTTTTATTCATAACGGTTTAGTGAGTTGTATGCGATAACCCACTGTTTAAACACATTATTGGTAAATAAACACCTCAGCTAGTACTCTTCTAAAACTTATACCAGGCTTGTGAACATCGAAGATGAAAGGGAAAACGAAGTGTTACATGAACCACTGAAGCAAGTCAAATGTTTTGGTATAAAATGGGTTCCTACTGACATTCGACGCTCGTAAAAACCGATTTTAGTTTTTTTATAAACCGGTGAATTTCAGCTTAGTTTAAGACTTTCTGTGATTGAACTAAATAGCGTGAAAGTTAATAAAGCTGTGTTTAGATAAATATCCCGTTTGTAATGTTTGCTAAACAACTGATGATGATCTTACAGGTTGTTCGGATTCACAACCTATCAGTTAATCTTACAGTTCCTCCTTCGTTCACGTTGATGACGGTTTCTCTGGTTTGTTTACAACGTAGATTCTGTCCGCCACTTTTGCGCCGATTGCATGCACATAGTTAGTGAGCCATACTGGTGCCCGTATGTGTGTATCTGCGTGCGCCATACGGACGAAACAGCTGTATTGCGTTGTATTTGTGCCCCATGCAGCAAACGATAAATCCACCTGCCATCACACCGCGACTTTGCCAAACATCTGACGTCCATCAGCCTGGTGTATAGGCAGTTGATGATCCCGCGACAGGTTGCCGCCATGTTAACCTATTGGACGATGAATCAGCATCGTCGTAGACGTGACAGCATGTAGGATGGTGCGTGGCGTTAACCTTCTGACTCACAGCAAGGCATTGTTACAGCGGCAAATGCAGCAAACAGCCGGCTGGTATCATGATTTATGCCTATTACGTCAGTTTGCGACTGAGCCAGTTCTCAGGTCGAACATAGGTTTCGATTAACAGACTGGTCTGGCAGTCCGGCTTCCGAGGCTGTTAGTGGCAAAGACTGTGAATTGCACACGTACGTCCATGCAACAACAACTTATTCAAGTCAGTAGGAGATACACACAGAATAAACCCTGCAGACAGAATATCGATTTGTCATGCTATACAACAATATGAGTCTTCGAAACCTCTAGTCCTTGGAAAGAAACGAACATTGATCTACAGCCGCAGTCTTTTAACAAACCACTCCGCCCACCACATAAACTTCATTCCCAACCGAGTGGTTGATTTTCTAATCCACAATCTGCCTTTTGCTTATGATCAACAAATTGAAAGGGCAGAAACTTAAAAGAAAATGTTGGTAGTGTTCTTTAACAATGTGCCAACACAGCGAGGAGACCCACATGTTCGTTTACTCTAATCAGCCACACTCTACAAGCAAGTGTTTCTAATGCGACGAATTTGCAAATAACAGGTTAACTAATTAACCGATGGATCAACTTCAAGACAAGCGAATGGCATGCGTCAGCCCCTTCGGTGATAACAAATTTGACTGACGTTGTATGATCGATAACGCAGTGAAGTAACATGTTTTCAGCATGTGGAATGTTATCATCCCGTAAAAGATACTCCCTCGATATGCTGGTAAAATGTGTAAGGGGAACAGCAAAGTAGAGAACGACTTATTTCCTGTGATTGACCATCAGACTGATTAGAACACAACAGATATGGAAACAATAACTAGGACAAACAAGGATATCAGCCAACGGAGATTATGGACTGAGAATTTGCTAGCAGTTTTACAACCGTTGTTCCAATTTGTGAGTTTGATTGATTATGATCCAGAGGAATGTCACCAGTTTGGATCGATTTTTTGTCGTTTTTACTCAACAGCCTGAAAGGCATATTTGTTGCTGACAGACTGGGTAGAATGGACCAAGTGAACAAAACTTTGTTTGAACCCGTTTTAGTCACACTGCTGTTCAACCATACAGGACAGTGTTCACGCATTCTATCAGACAGTCATCTTGTAGCACGACTAATCTGTGATGTTCGATACAACCAAACCAATGAGTACACACAAGTGGTTGTAGAGAGTGGAACTCGGAATACTCACTGTAAATGATCATTTTGCGAGACTGGACGGTATTTCGTCCCAAAGCAGTATATTCAGTACTTTTATAATATACCATAAAAAAACAACTCTTTCTAAATGATGCGTGGAAAAATAACTGGAAATAAGTATGGAATCCAAGAAAACAATACAATGTCCAAGGGCTGTCAAGTCTGATTGTGTGAGGCCACGTTCTTATTCTAGTATAAAAATTGTTCAATAAATTTGCTAATGAAATCCACACTTCTACTCTACTTATTCCTTGCGGTGTGTGTATGATAACTTCGTTTGTATTCTCCATTCTGTTCTTGCAAGTCGTGGATTTACACACGACTGGGTAGCCATTTCCGTTTCACTAAACTGCCCGTTTCATTTGGGCATGATGTGTTCTTCTTGTCATGTCCATGGGTAAGTCTGCTCGTTTCACAACCATAAACACAACAGGCATCGGAATGATCGCAAAAGAGTGTACGCCGACTGAAGTGTCCAACGTGAACGTTTACAAATGGACCCGCCATCTACTGACAAAGTGCAAACAATCGAATGCCCAGCCAGTTGATGACAGTGATGCTCCATACATATATCGATTGCACAACTAAACTAATTCCAGGATGAAGGCAGGTATGTGTGCGTCTGTTATTTCCCACACTACCTGCAATTGGTCAGATTGGTTTTGTTCACCACACTGTCAATACCCACCGCGTTGCCGACAGATGAGAAACGTAAACGAATTGCAAACGTATCACATGCCATCTTGAATAGAGACAGAACTTATTGTCATCATCTGAATGTGTTCAGATTACTGGTTGTCACCGTCCCTACCCCCCAAAGTGTTTTCATTGATCGTTCTGGTACATCTTGCCTGATCCAGTATGATCAAAAACGTGATATTTTGTGGTCAGTAGTTTATCTTCAGCAGCTTGCTTTTTCCATCTCTTTTGCTGTTGTTGTTTTTATTTCGAGGTGAACGCAAATATCAGTGAAACTCAATGCGGTTCAGCAATCCTATCAGGTTGCTTTGAGCCGTTACCTATTAATGGTCGTTACATATTAGTGAGAGCACAATCCGCGTTGTAAATCGTTCTTTCATAAGAAAACTTGATAGATTCGCACACTACTGTAAATACTAGTCTTGGTCACATCAACCAGAGTGAAATGGGGCTGTGTGTGTAAAATCCGGTGGTTTCACTATGTGAGTGCAGTCATTTTAACATTAGACTGGTGATTCATACAAAACCAGTCAGTGTTCATTCATGCAGTTAGTGATGAAGCTTGCTGAATTTATACATAAGTTGAATGGCCAGTTCTGTAGGTAGGATGAAACTAAAATTGCTGGCACCAAGTTGGATGGTTGAGAAAAAAAAAGGTCGTCGGACGGAACAACGGTTTCAACAGAATACATTCGGAAGGCAAACCACTGTGAATATGTTGTTCCGAAAAAACCAAAGATAAGGATTATCGAGAGGAAAGATAGAAACAACTATCATAATTCACAGCAATTTTCTATAAATGAAAGGTCAAATTAAGTTTGATTTCACTCACGGTTGTACCGTTGAACAGTGTGAGATAACGAATTTTTGACCAAACTTCAGCTCGAGTCGACATCACAGAATGGAGGTACGATGCCTATCGTAACTCACATTCTATTAGTGATGTGGCAAACAGCTATTTAGATCACATGAAAGGTCAAGCCTACTTGCACAGTACTGTTGTGGCCGCAAAAGACGCTTGGTCTGCAAAGTTGTTTATCACACGAACTCCCGTACAGGTTATTCTAAAACATAGGATCACGAACATGTGCACTCGTTTGCACGGCTGACGTGCATTCACACACATCGGGTAGCAGTACGTTGTCATTCGTCTTGGTGGCACTTCCCCAATAGTGCGCACACACTATGCCGACAGTCGCTTTTAGTCAGTCGTCTTCCTGGTGTTGAGGCTCGCCCTTTAGTTGTACAACAATACTAGAATAATTTCAATGGTCAAGCCGTTCGATGACTCGGCTTGAGTGTCCGAATTTTTGCACCAATTCGTCAACTAATGGCATTATCATGACTGAATCCGTTAGGATGTGCCAGGATGCGTATTCTCTGAAACTAAGCGAATGGTGGTCGCAAGTTAAGTGGTTCATCCGATACTGTAGTCTCAATGAGCTACTCCTGAGATAATGGTTTCACCCAGGCGAAAACGATTTTCACATGCACTTCAAACGAGACTTCCGAGTATTAGTATCGATCCAAGCACTATCGGGTCAGACAATAACAGATCGAGTAATAGAGTAAAATACAAAAGCCGGTGAAATCAGTACACAGAATTCAGTAACACTGCGGTTGCAAGCACACCACTGGATAGTACACAATGACTTGCCTCAGCGGAGTGTCAAGTGGCATCAAATGTCTTACACTGAATCACATGATTAGTGTTTACGGAATATCTAGCGATAATAAGCCTACGCGCCAGACCCACAATAGAAGGCCGAATAGGCTGAATGTCCCATTCCCTAGTATATCTTTATTTATTTCCTGAAGCTTTAACAGTTTCGAAATGGTTGATCAGGTTTATTTACAATGAAATGTTACTAGTTCTCTCCCGCCATGAACGCTGAACATCTGAACCTTTGTACAGCGTGTGAGTAGCAACAACTATGGAGGCCCACGTTAAAAACAACCCGCATGTTTATTTCCTTCATTGGCATCTCAACTCACCCTCATAAACCATCAACTAGGCATAGAAGTGGAATGTTTGCTAAACTAGTTCCTGTGTTTGATACTGTGTCCTGCTTTTTACTCATTTCTATCCTAGTATATCCTCAGCTTTTCACATCGTCGAAGCCAGTTTGTTTCCCGACAAACATTGGGACGTGAAAATAGAAACAAAATATTTTTCCCTGGTGAACTTCAAATTGTGTGTAAACAACTATCCTCAATCCCGAATAACGTGCCACACTTTTATTTCCGTATGTGTGTAAGTCCGCAAAAACACTTTCACATCCCCAGTGTAGACAGTAAATCATTTGCACAAACTTGGTAAACATTCCTTTTCATAAATCGAGGATGCTTGTCCGCCATACATGCATCTATTGTCGGCAGCCACTTTTGCAAACTTCAGACCAGAAGAGTCCATTTGATTTATTATTGTCTCGGCCGTACTGTTGATGTTTTCGATATACAACGAACAACCATAGGTGGTTATTACATGTTGTTCACACGTGACGTCGAAGAGCATGTCTTGTGGGGGGAATATGGGGCTACCGATTAATGTGTACGCACCATTTTACCAGCAGTGGAGAAACAGTGTTAAATCAAAGATGATAACATGTTTTTTTTAATAAAAAGCACCGAATCTCTATTCAAAACCAAACAAAGTAAATCGAGTAGGATAACAACTTGACAGGACATACAAGACCCACGATTTGAAGCATGTGTGAGAATTTTAAATTTGACTGACGCTGCTCTTACATTGAAACTGTGCAACCGTAGATAATCTGTCTTCACTCTATTAATCTGTGCATCAATACGCTGCAAATGTTACTGGCTTCACTATTAGCTACACATGCATTATAAACGCACATAAATCAGAAACATAAGGTTTGTTAGGGACGGGTACGTATACTCTATTAGCGCTCTGAATACATACATGTCTCACCTGACTGCACACACAGACACACAACGTTTGGTAACATCCAGCACCTTCTCGGCCCCAATATCCGGTAGTGCTCATCACCTATTCACTGAACCCAGAGAGTAAAACAACGTTCTGATCATGCTACTTCTGGCCTGTAAACTGCATTACCCATCGGTATTAGCCAAAGTGAGCGGGAAGCTGGTTTATAACTTGTTAATGCAGCGTACCTGACCTGCACATGAGGCTTTTTGTTCCCTGTGCCATTTACCAGTCTTACCATAATCACCTTATAAGACTGCGGCCGGACCGGACCCGGTTCTCAGGTGAAGGGAACCAAATGGCGGAGAACATGATTTAAATCTCGAACGATTTGTTCCAGAAGCCCTTCCGGCAACGAGCAGTCAGTCGTTTTGAAGTTGTTCACTATCTCATCACATGTACCGCGAATCACAGGACTGTGTCCAATCTCAGCAGAATACGTATTAAAAGGGCCAGCGTGTAGTCCCGAACTAAACCAGACTAGGAATCTCTGGGAATACTCATTTGAAATGCATACGTTGATGTAAAGATATACGAGTAAGTAGCTGGATTGAAGGGTTCCC
The DNA here is from genome assembly GCA_013368495.1 of Paragonimus heterotremus. Lineage (NCBI taxonomy): Eukaryota > Metazoa > Platyhelminthes > Trematoda > Plagiorchiida > Troglotrematidae > Paragonimus > Paragonimus heterotremus. The sequence continues at coordinate 55,378 of LUCH01000058.1, forward strand.
TACAGTGAAAATAAAATAATCTGATTCAAATCCACCTAGGTTCAACTGTGAAGAATGTGCGAGGACAATGCAGTGGTATTCCAAAGTGGAACAACAGGGGTACATAGACTACATACAAAAGTGGTAGTTTAGGCTTCTCTCAGTCACTTCCGCGATTTCATTTGTTAACCGATTAAGACTGAGTGGATGCAAAACACCAGTAATACTCTCCGTAGGTTAGACACAAAAACAAACTATGTGACCTATGGCAACAAAAATTTGGGTGGCCTTGTAGCTTTATCCTGGATTTTGCTTATTTAACTGCGCGACTATTGTGTAAGTGAAGCATTCAGAACACAGTGTATAACTGACATGCATGAATATAATTTTCGGATTCTTTGTGTTGCAAGACGTTTTTCTTTGGAAGGTGTAGAGGTTTATTGTCAATTTAAACCCATATGCTGTATATAGTTCCATTACCTTGGTATCTTCATTTCAACTGCAATGGGCGGAATTCAGAAAGGGGTGAAAAATAGTTGTATGGGCACGTTATTTCATGACTCTTTACTTTATATTCACGTTGAGACCGACAGTGCAGTGCAATACAGTGCAATGTACATCTTACTAGTGATAGGCAGTTTGTCTTGAATGGTCCTGACAAATGCAGCCGGTACTGCAACAGCCTTCCAAAAGAATGAGATGCGCTTTGGAAAGGTGGTTATCTACAAGCAATCCGAACGACGCTTAGGTAAACTAGCTAGTCTTGATCGCTATATATCAAGTCACACGTACATAAACTGCTATCTTCAATGGCAGCATTGTCCCATTACATGCATCCTATATTTCGAAAATATTATTTATCCTTAGGTAGCCTGTGGACCTAACCTGATCCAATCGGCAATCGCTAGGGTGATGTTGCTGGACATACGCTTAAGGACTGCCAAAATCATGGCTATATTTTAGAATGATGGAGTAGTTAAAAATATCGTAAGAAACTGTCTTAACGTGATTCGATTTCATCCTTTTATGAGGAACTTGCCAGAACGATGTATCGAGATTCTGAAAAACAATTGAAGTAAAGCATCTTTCCCCGGCTACTTCTGATAGACTGTATGCTAAGAGGGTCCCATAGTTTCTCCGTAATAGTTTCCACCACTTTCTCCACTATCTCATTATGAATGAGAAGCTTTTTGTATACTATTGTCCTATAAGTGTGGTAACAAAAATTCCCACAAAATATTGGGTAATCGTATTGTGCTGTCATTGGCTGCATATAGAACGAACATTGTTAAAGAAACTTTCTTTAAAGGGGTCGGAAAGAAATGCGTGCTATGGAGGAAAAATCAGCCATCACTTGCAGTGAAGTTATGTTCAGTTTATTGTGAAATTTCCCAACTACCGCAATGCAACTTATAGCAAACAACAGTTGGTTAGCATCAACATTAAGCAGCTGAGGATATTTCCGTTTCGTCGCAGTGGTTCTGATGAAAAAAAGTTATCAGAATACTCGGTGTGTTATCTTGACTATCTGCGTCCAATAGGTGTTTGAATCCAGCTACCAATGACGCAGTTACAGAAGACTCTGGTGAGTAGTTCCAGAGTGGGTATACCCCTATGCTAAAAGTGTTCTCGGTAAGTCAAACGGCTCATTTGATGTTATAGCTTCAGCGAGTTACCCCTGAGGCTGTTTATATGCTGGGTAAAATTATTTTTGTTAAAAAAGGTTGATGGAGGATCCTGTGTGGTAGAATCGAGTTTATTCTGATATGCCAGTAGCGCGCAGAGAACTACCCCAATTTGTAAAACTTATCTGGGTAAGGTAGAGGACGTGGTGTTGTAACTCGTTTTGTGGCTGTGAGTTGTATCTTCTAAGTGGAAGTATTGTCCTTCACCAAGTATTTACGACAAGCTTGGTTATTTAGTTCAGGATGGGAACTTATTAACGAAGTTAACATAACAGTGCGACAGTCTGACTAAAACCGTCCAAACAATTTGGTGAATAAACGAAGTACCGCGTCAACCTTCTTGATGAACAAAATACTGCTGGGAGACAGGCTAAGGTCCTTTGAGACGACTGTGCCCATTTCAAGCTCGTGTTTGGTGGTACCCAGTTTTAGCCTCCCAAAAAGTTACCTACGTGGTCCAAATGACAAAGGTGCATCATTTTACATTTAGCAGTGTTCACTATGAAGCCGTTGTCCGTAACCCAGATGTATAACATGATTAAAACAATGTGGTTTCTCACTTTCTGTCACAGTACTCACTATGTGTCAGATTTTAGTGCCATCAGCATACAGACCAATCTGTGAGATTTTGAGCACAGATAGAACGAAGAACGGACGTCTTATTGTAGAACCCTATGGCATACTGCTGGTCACACAGTACCGATGTGAAAAATCTCCATTCATTTTGATATTAAGACATCCACGTTGGAGGTTGTCGACTAGCCACAGAATTAAATGATTTTCCATACCATAATTATGAGGTTCCACGCAAAGCTTTAGGTGGTCTATTCCAGACTCAGCTGGTCTGCATATCTCATTTTGCTTTTGTCTAAGCTATCCAGAGCAATAATTAATTTGATAAAACACGACAATTCCTTTCGAAATTCGTGTTGATCTTCAAACACTAGTGTCAACCGAAAGAAAAGCTTGCTTAACTGATTAACAGTCAATCTTTGCGTGAGGCCTGAAGCAACCGATATTAATGTAATCGGTCTGTAACTACCTAGCTGATTACGATCATAGCCCTTAAAAACGAATGACAATGTAGTACATCAGTGTCGGTTACAGTGACTGTATGAGCGGCAAAAATCGGGTCGGGCAATCGCGAATTAAACCTGGTCTCGTCAGCACAGCCACAGGTTCTGTCTGGTTCGCAACCACCAGTACATTCGCGTTTGCGCACTGACGTTTTACTGCATCGGAATTTCAACACGCTGGTTAATGCAAAGATGTCAACATCCGTTGTTCATTGTTCGTGCTGTATTCTTTTGAGAGGTCAAAAGTTGTAAATATTACAATCCAGTTACAGCTTCTTTTCTAATGAAAATATGGTCGCCATTATCTCAAAGTATGGACACTAAACAAATACGACCGGAATGTTACACTTGGTCGTGGTAGACTGTGGGGAGCTTCCAACAGTCTATTTGATTGGGCTACCATTTACAGGTAACTACCCAGTGAGTGGTTCATCTGAAAGCAACACATACACTGAAAACGGGAGTTGAGATTTCTAGAATGTTACTCGTGAACGGTTCATTGGTGTGGACCTAATTAAAGCAAACAGCTTCCGGACCCACTGACCACTTAGTGTGATCCTGTTCACGTTGGAATAACCAGGCTCCCATCACAGGTTGACAAAATTCTCAAACAGCAGAGGATGTTGGTAGACTGACCGCACAGTACGGAGGCTCATTGACGTTATACTTCATCAAGATTTGCGCGTGACCAAAGGATGACATTCTTTATATCGTACTACTTGAGATATCAACAGCGACCCAGTTCATTGCCAGGAAGACAGTTTCAAGTGAGAAAAAACTGATTCAGGAAGATTTAACAACGCCCTCTTATGTAACTCAGAAGTCTAAAGTGAATTTCAGGTGGACGGCTATGTAGTTTCCATTCTTTTTGTGAATGTGAAACTAATTATTCTAGAAACGAACAGTTGGTTATCTCTCTTGTTTCGCTTGCTTGGTGTCTCCGTGGAACTAACTGTTAACAGGTCATTTTGAACTCGTCAACATTTTAAGGAGTGAAACGGTACCACTGAGAAAGGCGGTACCAAGAAGTAGTTTCATTGTCCACGTTTACTATAATAGATGAACCTCGTTTAGGAGACTCAAAGAACAGAAAATCCTAAGTCGACATACCGTATTATTTTTTATTCGCTCACTTCTTTTCACTAGTCAAACTGACCCTTATTGTGGTGATAAATATAAAACCTTGTCTCAGTAACACTTCGCACGTTGTTTCGGTTAAGTGTGTTGAACGTTGAATTTTCAACCTTTGTGACTCAAATTGTGAAAGATGATTTTATCGAGATAAAACGCGTGACAGAACAACATACAGGTCTCAGTTGATGGACTGTCTTAGCGTGTGTCCGACCGTTTTAGTACCGAAGTTGTAAAAGTCCAGCAGTGACGTGGAATTTGGTCAAGTCACAGTGCGATCACCACAATGTTTGCTTTGCACTGGATCCAAGAAAAATGTAGTGGACGCAACCAGTCGCTTTACATCCTCTTCGTGAACTTCTACATTGTGTTTGCTTTGTGGTTTATGAGAGAGAGTCTAGACTGACTTGAGTAAGTGTGGATGTCTGAGAAGGAAGGTTAATGTAATCACACTTTTATATGCGGGTATGTAGGTGAGGATCCTGTGTGGAATAACCCCATGACTATTTCTAACCTGTCACTAGTTTGAAACAAGTTCATCTTAACCCGAACCCTGTTTGGTTTATACTCGACCAAAATACAAATGTCCCCCTTCATGACTCGGAGGACGGAGTCCACGCTGAATGCAATATGGATGATCATCTACTCAATATCGAACGTTCTGGTGCCTCAAAGTTGTTAAGTAGGTCAACCATCTCCTTACTGTTGATCGTAGGCTATAATGTTCTGGTTGCACATAGTGACAAGAAGTGGTAGTAACTAGAAACCGCCGCAACCAATCTGGGCTTGCACAGGTAAAATCTTCTCTTTCCTCCTGCCTTCTGCTTGCTGAGGTGTCATGCTCACTTCTGGAATTCGTAGTAAGGCAGACATTACGGAGGTTCACCCATATCACTGCCACCTGGGTAGCAAGCTTTCGGCTGATCTATTCGTGGGCAGCTTGAGGGGGACTGACGTGGATTAAGCTAGCCCTGCTAGAGAACCTCTGGACAGACGCATACACAGAAAGTAAAACCTGAAGACTGAAACAAAACTTATTGTCTACAAAGCCATGTTAACATCCGCGCTGCTACGCGGCATTCAAATCTATGCATTGTAACAAAAGAATATAACGTATCTGAGTCGTTTCCTGTTGAAATAAATGAGGGTTATCTTGCGGACGGAGCTAAGCTATGTCAGTACTCACTCAGATTTGTTAGTTGGGACCAGCAGACCGGCGCCTGAAGAACGGATCCAGAGGCAGCTACAGTACGAACAGCTAATAGCCGTTACGTTAAACCTTGGTGACCAGTAGCTGTGATAACAGAATGTTATTCATGCGTATTTCGAGCTATAAACAAATCTTGGATAATGAGATGATTCAATCTTTAACAGAAAAGCTCAGAGCGAACCGTTTAGATTGACGTACAGAAATGACCTTTGAATTACGCCCTTAGTAATAAGTGATCCAGAATGGCATCCTTACCTCAAGTGTCCTCAAGCAGAATATGACCAAGTAATCGTAATTTACTATAACTTCTCAGTTTATCCTTGATAATTATCCAAGGAAAGGCTCCACTGTAGTAAAGCACCCGCTCAATGTGCACGGTGTGCAGACAAACCCCGTGATTACAGTAAATTATACAATAGTCTTTAAAATGTCTCTGTTATCACCGCGCACCACCCGTTACCTATGAATTTGTTTATTGTTGGACAAGTGTTCTAAGGTATGTGAAAATACAAACAACAAAAAAGGCAAACATTGGTATGCACGGCTAGTATGTGTTCTACATTCGATGCCAGCAGTGTAGCGCCAGTTTGTTTGTTGACACCACGCGCGCAGTGTATCTGCACTTTACCGGTCGTTGCTTCCAGTTTCCGATCTTCCTTGTGTTAAGGATTGTCTTCAGTTTCCGTGCACAAGTCGGTATTTTCTATATGCACCCGATTAGTCACTAACGACGTTGTGCGGTATACAACAGTTTAATCTGACACACATAAGCATTCCCCTGGGAATAATCAGATTAGCAGTTCACATGGTAAACAACGTAAACTTTAATAGCCGTAGGCTTTGCCTGATATTCTGTTGGTCATATCCAGTCTGACATCTAGTACAATCTCCACAACTCTTGCCTGATGTAATAATGACAAAGTGTAATCGAAATTTTGATTTACATTTTGGAAGTCTATTATTAAAAATAAGATCAAAGCTCTTGGGTTTGACTTGGTTGAGTAATTTGTGAATAGCGTCAAGCTAAGCCTCATCCTCAAGCCTCATCAGTCATGTTCCAAATTATGTTTTCTGAATGTCGTCATTATTGACAGGCCATTACAAAATGGTGTTCCGTCCGAAACCGATCAATTGTCTGGGTACAAAGTTGCTTTCACTCGTTTCACACGTAGCCAAATTCACTTGATGGCCTAGTTTTCGCTCAACAGCCACCTGGTAAGCCAGAAAAATCGTTTACTTCACAGCCGGTTTTGTTATTATCCAAAGTGGTCTGGTGTCTGTGTGGCTTTCTGTGTCACAAAAAATTATCTGTGGGTTTGGTCCAACGCATTCAGTGCATGTGTTTATCAAACACGGACAGTGGGCTGCTGAACCACCACGGGGAAATAATGCACCTCGTTACTGTGAACGTCCGTGGAGCCCCACAAACCTTAACTGTGGTAATTTAATGATTCTAAAATTCATCAGTATAACACTTAAAAGCCTTTCATGTTTGCTTGCTAATAGTTGAAAACATCACTAACTAGCTAAAAACAAGAACTCATAATTGATCTAACCTTGTACGGTTGTTTTTGGATGATACGGCTATGTCAGCTTTACACAATCGTCCACGGAAGTAAGTAAATTCGGCGGTTGCAGTTAGCAAAACAAGTACTACCTTCCCGATGGAATCATACAAGCATAAACGTTGCACATGTTTGGATATAGATGATGGCCATAGTTTGGTAATTCAATTGTATTTGCATTTTTGCACTATATGCATTCTGGCTAACTTTCCAGAGTGTTCGATACCATTTTTATTCAAGTTAAGACATTTCAAGAGGTCTAGTTGGTAATGTCGTATACTTCCTACTATAAACGGATTGTAGCGGCATAAAGGAAATGGCAACATCCTACTATAGTCCTAAATATGTACTAGGGTTTACGTTAACTGACCGGATCGAATTGGGTCAGTAGCAATGGTTAGAAGAAGGATAGGGAAATGTGACCCAGATAAAATATACACACTTATTTTGACGAATACAGAAGTGCCTAACTGACACACAGTGGGAGTTTACCGACCCGACATGTCAAGATACTAGACAGTGTTGAGCCCACAATACAAGTTTCGCTTTCTACCCCATTGCGCTACTGTGAAATTCTTAGTTCGAATAGAAACAAAGATGAAACAATATCTTCTAAGGTGTACTGAACTGAAACAGAGTACTGGAACTGCGATGTCCAGACACGCGTAGGTGATACCTGGACATCTTAAGATGTAAAGTCAGTGAATTGGTTGTTAACATGTCCGTTTCATCAATACGGGAGCTAAAGTCCGACTCATGCTGCGCATTATCACATAACAGCAGCAAGTTGAGAACTTGAGACTTCGAGTCTGACTTGTCGAAGGGGAACAGCCGTATAGCTTACAGAAACGTGTGACCTGATAGAAAATGTGCAAACATTAACAGTCTGCACTACTCGCAAGTGTTCATCAAATAGAATTACCTGGAAAGTAAAGTTAGACAATTTCAGTAGTATAGGTCTGCATTCCTGTACTTTATCACATAAGCATCATTTCTCCGACATACAAACACAAACTTATTTGCAAACGGTTTGGAACCGCGCAATGACCGAGTTTCATAAAGCTTGATGTACAAGTTATTTTTGGTAGATGACCTACCTGTCCGAATTCTGGTCTCCCATTAATCAGTTACAATCCAAATCGGACAACCAGTGGACCTGCACACACGCGCAGAAGGTGAACGAATCTAAAGCATCGGTCGACTTTGTGGCAGACTGAAAATAACTTTTACGTTTCCTAAGAGGAAGTTTGATACAATAAACTGCTGAAATTGAAATTCACCTACAACCACTTAACTAATGTACTGATGACCAATTGGGTGCTTGTAGCGTAACGGCAATTTGTCCTCTTCAGTTCGAGTCTAACGGAAGCTTATGTTTGTCACAACCATTCTTAAATTAATAGGGAACAAATTTCGATGCTCCACAGTTCCGTTGGTTGAAGTCAGTGTGAAGTGCCTGGGAAATCTTGACCAGGCAGCCAACCTCTTTGAAGATCTGATAGCCTTTGTAACACAATGCAGTGGGTTAGCAATTGAGTCCAAATATGAAGGCCTCTGAAAACTTTGCTGATTTTTCATTTCGGATTGCAGATGGCTTTTTGTATCTGGGCATGCCGCTGTTGACTCGGGTTTGAGTCCGGTCGAACCTCGGCTTTTGCATAATCTGGTCTCCTCCAATCTGGGAATATGGTCAATGCAAATCAAGTATTACTCATAAATGATTGTTGCTTACATGTTCCCACAGGCACTTCAGCTGTCCACTTTTGAAAAGAAATATTGTTATCGTGGTCCGCTATTGTTTGAGATCGTCGGCAGTTCACATCCTTGCTACGGCTGGAACTACAACACAGACCATTCTTTCATGATGCAACCGTGTTGACCACTGTCTCACTGACCTCACCTTAGACACAACGTACTGATGGATACGTTATGGTAACAAGTAGCGAAGCTGATTCACTCTGTATCTTTAGACTATTGGTGCTTAAGCAGGACTGGAAGTTATTAACTTTACTGTCGATTGACCTGGGGTTTGGCTAATTTAGTGTTGAATACCATTCACATTTGGTCGCATCTTTCGCACTGAGATAGACTTTCCAACCACTTTATTTTGGAATGAAGCACAAGACTCGAACATCGCTCTTGCCATAGCTCCTCAGTGAAGTACATCGCTGTCATTGCCGAAATTTGAACTCCGGCCCGCGTTTTCAAATAGCAATCCCGTTGACCACTACACCAGTGACTTTGTATTGAGCACAATCGAATTTTTACATGCAAATCCACAGCTATACCCACATGTGAGTAGTGCTCAAGATGTCCGGTAGTCTAGTGAGAAGACAGCAATTATTCCAATAACTATGTCTGAAGACCACTCGAGAGGATACCACCGAATGCCTCAAATTTATTGAGCAATACAATAAGGGTTGATAATTAATCGGAGTACTGGATGATATCAACAAAACACATGTGGTTGAATATCACTCATGTTTAGCCAGGTTTTCTAACTAGCCCTCTTCAGAAGGATATGGAAGACCTGATTTTTGTTCTTGTTCTTACTCGTCCACAGTGCACGTTTCCTCTGTGGTTATGACTCGGATATTTTTTAGATTAGTGAGCTCAACAACGCATGAAATAATGCAATGTAACAAGGTTTGTTTGAGGATCATAAAAGCCATTGAGTTAATAGAGTTATAATTGTAACCATCTTATGAAGTTGATCAGTGACGATAACTTTTGATTCGTCTCACCTGAACAAAGTCCACAGAGCAACATTTCATAAAACAGTCAACCAACACAACTCATTCAGAGCTGATAACTATGCATTGGTTTAGAGGACTTAACCCTCGGATATGAACGAAGGTATGAATTGAGTACTTCTGATTAGTATAAAGATTACGTCACTCAAGCCGAAATTCTCCAACCCTGTTCTTACTCCTAAGTTCGATTGTAACAGCCTTTCAATTCTGATGGTAGAATCACACTAGTTGCAAAATTAAGATCTTTTAATTTTTGGTCATCAAATGGATGATGGAATTGCATTAAAAAACAGTGTTCCGTTCAACACAATAAACCATTTCTTTTCGCAGCCCAATAATTACGGTACTTAACAATCACACGTACACGGAACAACCGAAACAACCACTTACGTCATCAGGTGGGCCTGTGTTATTCAAGGGACGAGGGACAAGACAGCAATGTGGTAAAAGAAACAAGAAAGAAAACCGTAAGCCCCGTAAGCCATACTCAGAACCAAAATTATATCACTCAGCCGCTCTGTTACGAGAGTCAGCCAAATAATGGTCATCTTCGCCACAATAAGCAAGTTCCATATGAGTTCAGTAAAACAAACGAACTGTGGAGTAAGAGTTAATAGTGAAGAATATATGAATTGCGAAAGAGAAGAAGGGTTTTTCAAGGAGGGAACACATAATCTCGCAACTCACCATGTATACTTACGAGTCATGAAAGCAACTAGCCTCTGGGGGGATGAAACTTTGAATATGCTGCGCAAAACTGCTCTTGCATAGATCCAGGTCTTCAAATGTGTACAGCATTATATACTAGTGGTAGGGGGTTTTGCTTTTATAAAGGCTGAATACCACTGACAAATGCACAGAGCTTTCACACTCCCATGGACTGTCCAACCAGGTCCTTTCAAAATGAATCACAACACCTGAATTCGCTTTTGTTCAAGACCACCACATAGGATATCGTTTTCGCAGATGACTGAAAAATCGATCGCAACTAGAAGTTTGTAGGTTTAATTAAACCGTTCAAAACGATTGGTCTTATACATACAGAAATTTAGTTTGATGGTTAGTTAATCAGTTCACTGTGCTATTCGATCCCATTTTTAATGAGTTCTTGATAGACTAACTGAAGTTCTAGTAGGCCTTTAAGTTCATTTACCGCTTGAGTTCAAGGTATTCCACAATACGGCTGAAACAACCACCAATTTGGTCACAGCACGAACAAAGGAAAAGACAGCAGCTCTTGCTGTGCAGTTTCTTCCGCAGAAAGTGTTCGATAAACTGGAAGGAGTATTTGGGCTAACCCTCTCTATCTGAAAGTTGCCAAGTGAATGCCACCGGTGAATCTTGTTAGTGTCAAACAAGTTTTTTGGTAAAATATTGGACAGATGGGTTATTCACAAGCTCAGTAAAAAGAGGAAGATTATTTATTGAGGGTATACTGTGGAAATAGAGCAGAAAGAAAAAGAGACAGTCGAACCACGACTAAGATGTATGATTTTAATTGTGCAGTATGTGGATGATCTACTAAGACTTTAGTCACTGATTCATATCAGTCAGTGAGTATAGTGGATGCGTTCTCACCGTTATATTGTGAACAACTTTTGTCAACTGTACAGATAGGTGGATGGATTATTTAGAGATAACTGTCTGACGGCCGACTCGCGCTTATCTTTTCTTGGACCACTTCTTTCGTAGCAGCTTTTATCGCGAAACATCCTCTACACTGACTTAACGAGAAATGTGAGGAGATATGTGAGGAGAACTGGAATCCTGATTCCTGTCGACGCTAAACAACACAATAGCCTTACCATCTGACAACGATTGTCTTCTCATCCGTGACTTTTACATGATACGGCGGTGTGACCCACTTAGGAATATCTTTCTCGACCCATAAGCTTAACTAGTATACGGCCCTGTCCATGTGGGATGCATTTAAACCACATTCATAATAGTGGCTCACTACTCTACGGACTCTTCTTGGACGGGCCTCTGAAACCTAGAACGTTTTGAACAGTACCACTGAATAATCCGCATTTAATGTTCTCCCGACTGAGCAAAAGAGACGACACTCACCTAGTCGGCATTTGCCACCACTTTTATAGAGAAGACAAAAAAAACATGTCTTTTGTAAACACCTTCAGGACAGAGTCTTATGTTGCATGGCTGTCTGAGTCTATTACTTGATGGCTTAAAGTTACCAGCCAGTTGTAGCATGTTCACTCACAACTCTAACCTTTCCCGAAGTGTGTCCACAAAGCAGATACGGTTGCTTTGGGCAGTATAAACGTAACTTTTGTTTAAAGGATGACAGTAAGCTGTTCAAGACAAACACATTATATGGATGGAACCAAGTTTTTCTCTTACTGCATATGATACGAAACGTTCATTTTAAATTAAAGAAATCGTTCGATCCATTGAATTCTGCTTGCTGTTGATCGTCTACAATAGGAAAAATATAATCATTGGCCTGTAATATAGTTAACTGACCTGTTATTTGTCTCCCCAGCTTTGTTACATAAATATAAACACTGACTAGGTGGGCTATCCATGGTTACCCTATGTTTTCCCGGTTAGCTGAAACTGGAATGTCGAAGTTGATGTCTTCAGATGTCTTCATTGACATTATTATTTCCAATTCCTCTTTAATTGATACTCTGTGATACGAGATAACAGGACTCTGGTGCAATTTTCAGCTGGGAACATATACAAACATCGATCGTAAAGCAATCACTAAGAAATGTTCGTTTTGATAAGTTCGAAACTAATTCAAAATTGAAAATCATGTTGAGAATTATTGATGTAGCGAAACTTTCTAAGTACAGTTTGTACGTTTTGTACATCTAAAATTAAAAATGGAGAATCTATCGCTATTTCTGTAACGAAATAAAAACCGATGAATACAGTTAGAGTCAGCATTTACGGTTGCAACACTGACTACTAATCGACCTTGCGAAAATGTTGACCATCATACATGTACGTATGTGAACGATATTTGCCAGCGTATGCGTGTGCAGCTGTCTGACGTTAACAGTTATGCAACGTGAATACACACGTTAAGTGCCAGTTATGTAGACCAGTCACTGAAAAGACAGTTGCAGAAACAGTCAACTTTTCAACCTGAATGTACTGCTGACCCGGACCAGTCATCTGTCCGATGAATCCCACTTTGTTTTTTTTTACGTGCACCGAAACTAACAACGTGTTTAGACACATGTGCGTCTTCAAGCGCCCAGAGCTTGTTCCTAATGCACAAGGCTAGTTGTATTCGTGCACTGCTGTGCTGTTGGCCGAAATATATCTTCTGCTTATACCCGATAGCGACGACATCACCAACGGCAAACTGTAGTTTATTAAACCAAAAGATGTTTGGTGGGTTATATCCAGGTTATTTTCTATCAGGTAAATTTCGGAATCTTTATTTCAAAGCTCCTTTGTGAACCCCTGGGCAAACAACTGTTTGAGCTAAACTGCCACTTTCTTCTGACTTTCGGTTGAATGTGTAGAAGTTGTGCCTTCCAAATACCTCCTGCGACTCTTGCTCAACCTTTTTTCCTGTAAACAACTATTTTCTCATTAGCAACACTTATTTGCTCGCTCTGTGGCTTGCCGTTAATGTTCTATAGTACTATATAACAATATTTCCCGACGAACGATGATAGATTCACTTCTACCGTAAATTCCCAGTTGACGACAGTCAACTTCGTACTGATTGTTCACGGTGCACGGAACCAACAATAGTTCACTGTCATATCACTGTGAGGTGTCTGTGCAGCACGAATCCCACTTCATCTTATACACCACGTATCGTGTTCCCCGATAAGTTAGCTCGACCAATTCAACTTGCTCAGTAAGCACGGGTTAATTTGTTCGGATCAAATTTTTCCAAGGCTATCCTTTGCATGAATGTTTCTATTCAGGTGCAGGTAGTTTCCGAATAGAATATTTCATAAAAACTAGTAACGCGTAGGTTTCACTGAGAGTGGCAGCGGTTGTTCAGAAACATGAAATTTCCTCAATGCTGTGAACTACATATAGAAGAGAGGACATTTCTCAAAGCTATCTGGCCAAGGCTCCGTACCAATTCACACAACATAGAGTAGCACTTAATGATTTATAACATGAGTTTCATGTAATCTATGTCCGAATGATTGTTGGTTCATCGTATAAAATAGCATTCAATGAAGCTGGTTGTAAGTTACTAACGTTCATGTCTCCTATTTAATTTCTTGTTTTACCTGTCCACGAGACCAATATAAACGCATTAGCAGGTATGGGAGATAGTAAGCAGAGACAGTAAACTGACTGTAAATATATTCAATTACAATAACTGGGTTCACAGCCGTAACTGCAAATAATTATAGCTTTCAAAACTGTGGGAATTATTCATCTGGTGGACATGTAGATCTGAGAGTAGTTATCTGTTTATGATTCATCTTGGGATAAATTGGGAAGTCATGGCGCACCATGTATGGGCTCCTGGTACCCCGAATATGGACAGCGGCCTGAACTTCTTCAGGAAAAAAATCACTGAATATCAGGTGGTCTCCGGCTAAGTAACCCTTGAGTACAAGGGCGGTCGTTACTCCTGCAGGATTGAAAACGAGTAATTTATTTGAATGGAAACATTTTCCTACTCGTTTCGCTGTTTATGTTACCGCATAGTTTGTTTCTACCTTGTCTGTCGCTCTGTAAAATTCTGTCGACGTAACTTCATCAGAAAGAATACTCACGATTCAGTTGGTTGCAGTTCGAATGATTCGTAGTTTTGTCATTAGTCCGTGAACTGGCCGAATTTAAGTGCTATCTGTGGTGAAGTTCGATTACTTTTTACTGTCAGTCCTGTTAGATGTAGTCAAAGTTCAAAAGTGTGCTGCATGGTAAATCCGGGGCCATTTTAACAACCCGTGGTACAGCATCCTAAAAATGAGATCTGTAAAACCAGAAATCTGAATTTTGTTGATATTTGTTGTGTTTCATGAGAATTTAAAAGACCTGATCTTATCAGTTTAACAAACCAGGTTGTCTACGGGTAGATGACGGTCTATTTTTATTACATAATTCCCACCCCGGACGAATGCTGTAGACAGATGAAGAGATGTCTGGATTTCACGAGACATGCGTGTGCATTCAATCTGTTTACATTTAGCAAACGAAAATGGCAAAGGCTAGGGGTTGGTGATTGAACCGGAGAAAAATATCTGAAAAACTGAATTTTTCGGAACTGAAAATGTGAAACACAGACCTCTGAATTTCGTCAGAACAATGAGCTTTCTTGGAAATTGATCATTTTTCTGGTTTGCGCCAATTTTTGACGGCAATAATGTGTATATAAAGTACGTCTACAGTATACAAATAATTACACTAACCACTCTGGTTAGACCGTCGAGCATGCATGTTTTATATTGAATTAGCGTTGAATTTGCTTCAGATTTGCTTAAATAACTTGTGACCATGAAACTATTGGGTATGGTAATATGTAGTCACATCGTCAAGAATGAAATAAAATCTTCTAACCACATGATGGAGGACCAAACCGCAATTTTGGCTTTGAGCCGAAAAAATTCCTAGTATATGAGTAACACGTAGTTGATGTAATGCAGTAGTCTTCACTATGTAGTCGTGATTACAGGTGTACTTAGTTTAAACCCAGAACTAGTTTTTACGGAGTGGTAATAACACAGCAAATGAGCCAACACAATTATAATCTAATCAGTTATGTACACTCGAACAAAAATGACAGAATTTCTAGCTATGAATCATAATCACGATAAGTAGACGTTATAGCGACCGATAGAGGTGAACTTCGATGTGCGACGAGGCCTATACATCCATCATCATTAATATCACGTGTGATAAGCATGCTTATGACATCATTTGCTCAACTGTGGTCTAGCAGAAAAAGGTGGGCAGTTACGAGATAAACAAAAAAGTAGGGAGATAATATTAAACTATGTTCACATGCATAGTAAGTATATGAATTTGTGAATGAAACGACTAGTAGAAATCACCGTTTGGCACTAAAGTCTTAACTGATGACGTGGTCTTGTCCTGGCGAGAGAAGTGAACGGTCAGTGAGAAGATGAAAGTGTTCAAGGTCAATTTTGTGTTCGTTTGCCATCAACATCAGTCAGTCTGTTGGATGGACGGAAAACAAAGCGATGTATGCAATAACAAACAGTCGAAAATTGGACAGAAACATTGTTGCATACTATTTATTATCTGGCAAACTTCTCCACGTATTACTAATTGTGTAAAACGGAACGGAAAATTATTATCGGGAGGAACACATGGGCCAGCTTTAAACAAAATATACAGTGGAGATATAAACTGTATCGCGCGTCAGTCAGTTGCCCTGAAGCACTGGTGTCTCCCTTTGTGTTCAAATGGGCCGGTTTGTTTGGCTGAGACTGTCAATGGCTTATTAACATAGAGCACATCCGTATGTCCCACTCAAAGGTTACAGCTGAGCCACTGTTTCTGCTTTATGATCTTCTGTTCTGTAGCACTCACTTGAAAGTAAACAGCGAAGTTTATCAGTTCGTAAATCGTGTGCCTTATCGTTTTGACTACCGTTTTAAAATTCATTTCCGAAAAATGTTGCTTTACGGTAATACGTTTTACAAAAATTGGTAGCCTATGTCGTTTTGTGTAAAACAATGATTATACCATTCATCGACTGCTAATTGTTGTCCTGATGCACTGGCTTCATATCAGTCTCGTTAACAAGCATCATATCAAACAGCTTCTACTTCGAACTTCTAACTAAAAACAGTCCAGATCAAAGAGTTTCTGATTGTCTTCATCATGTTTCGAATGCTAACAAAGGAACGTGCACTGATAAGGTAAACAGCTTTATTGTTTCTAAAATATTCATATAGATAACACACATCCATCATTTAGTAAACTCTATGCCCTGAAGGCTGGTGTAATTGTCACAAATTAGCGAAGTGTATCCGAACGTTGCAAAAGTACATCGGAAGCTCCTATAGGTTGAAAACAATAATTTATAAAAGAATCTAGATTCCATTAGAGCAAACTCATTTACTTACAAGGTAAACTCTGGTGATATCGGAATACATGTGTGTATATATGAGTTTTTTCATTATTATCAATAGTCTTCGTATACAAAATAACTACAGTTTACTAACATAAATGTTTTTCTAGGCAAAAGGCAGCGTCAACTGTTCGAATCAGGCTTCTGATTTATTGCAGAGGATCGTGTACAGCTTTGCAACACGCTTGCTCTCCAATAGATTTACCAGCACCAAATATTGCAGTCTGTTTTAACCCGTGAAATAAAGTGGCAGATTGACTACAATAAAACGAAGGGACACACGATGCTCTCTTGTCTTTCTTCCAATGAGCTAGGTATTTTTGTGACCATTGATAGCTGGGTGACGAGCACCTTAACAAAACGATGTTGACTGGACCTCTGAGAAGTTCCTATTCAAACAACTTTCTAATAAGCGTACTGCGTGCTGAAAGTATTCATTAACTGAAAAACGTGCCTGAAAAACGTATTCATCAGAAAATTCTCTTCTGAACAATCCTCGCTCTAATGATTGTTTTCAGTTGGCACTGAAAGTCAACCCACGTTTTTAAAACTACGTTGAGGTACTGGACGGTCGCTTTCGAGTTTTCTTTTTTTGATCGAGCTGAATAATTCAAGCTTTATCGTTAGCAATGTTTGTCGACCTTGTTCCCGTCATCTAACTCAATGATTATCATGTCTTCATACCTCCCTAAACTAGTATGGAAATGACCGTCCAGTTCTGTTAGTTCCAGACAAAATACACAACATCCACGCAAGCATTCGAACTGTGTTGTGCATGTGATAAGATGCAAGCAACCTGTGAACTGGAGAAATGTCATCCTGTCTAGCCAGACTACATAGGTTATTATTGCGTTGGCGTAACAACTGTAACACTCAAACTGGCACAACGTTCAAGATTAATCTTAATGTCCTCATAAGGACCGTTGTCTGTGACGTGCGTTATTCAACCAAAGGGAGTATATTATTTGGTCTGAAGATCCATGAGATTCAAGGACCACTTTCGTATGGCAGTGCATATCTTGAAAGCATGAATAGAGACATTTCCTTCGCACGGCCGACCTTAAGTCTAGGTTTAAATGACTGCTGAATTGATGTCCTGCACTACGCAGACTTTGACGTTCATAACTAGGGTATCTGGGTCTCGTACACTTGAATGAAAATATACAAGATTGCGAATGTATAACGATACGCGATTTCTCTTGTTCATTGAAAACCTAGCTCAACACAGTTTACCTCTCTACTTGGCTTGAGGACGTAATGGAACTGAGAAATTTTTGTTGTATATGCATACAGTGGTTAGACAACCTGCAAAATATACGATAACCGAAGGTCTAAAGCGTATCTGAATGAGAAAGAATTGATAAAAGTGAACAGAAGTAATAAACAATGGGATACAAAAGAGGAAAATTGTGGCATAAGGGATTAACCACTAGAAACCTGCAGAACGGTTGAATACGCTAGCAAAAGTGAGTAGCGAGTTTCACGGTTTTCAGTACCACAACTGCGAGCAAGTGATAATGGCGGATGTAGAATGAGGGTACAAATGGCTATTATTGTTAAAATTATCTACTTTTTCGAAATAAACCACTTTAGCTGTTTAGTTTCGTTTGCAATTAGTATGAACACCTTTGTTCGTGAGGCAGTAACTTATCATTCCTTGTTTTGAGTTTATTCTAACTTTACGAAATTCTACGATAATAACACAGTTTGAGTATTTTATGCCACACTTCCGTTTTATACTCTTGCTGGAGTTGACTGGCAACAATCTGCGACGACAAAACGTCCAATGGATTTTCGGAATAAAAGATCGTCCGTCAATTTTGTACTGGGTTCATAGATGACCTTGTCAACCCGATCACGGACGTAAGCTAAACGCTGATCGCTACATGAGTAGCCACATTAAATACCGTATATCTTTTGCGTATAAACTTATTCGAAATTCAGTAAGCTGAAGAACAAGATAATTTTTAAACATGATAAGGCACGTTGTTTTAAAAATTATTGAAGTTTAAGTTAATCTTACTGGCCTCTGGCCATCTATTGTAAGTACCATTCTGTACGATGAAGTAATTGACAATTCTGAGATTTCACAACGTAACCTAATTTGTTCCTTGAAACTACGAACTGACAGGTTTTGTTGTCTAATCACAATGTATTAGCAAATGAACTGTGGTGGTAATGTACCTTATCTGTCACGTAAATGAATCAGCAGTTGAAGGAAAACTGAGCTGATTAGTCCATCAATCGATAACCAGGTACCGTCAGGTGTTGCCCATCAAACCGATGTTGTCGTATTTTAACAGAGATGTACACAAATTTCTTCCGTCATTTCCGCTAGCCATGCAGTTCCGCTTAGTATACCGACATCCCAAAATTGTACATCTTTCTCATTTCATGCGTTCGAAAATTACATACAGCATTACAACGCACATACATGATATTTCACCGGGGCTGTCGACGCAATCTTGTACGCGCTACTGTTACATCTGGGGTCTGACCCGCGACTGGGCCGCACACCTGTCTCGATAAGTTGTTCAACGTTCCGTGCGCGTGCGCAAGCGCACAAGCACCAACCCACATGCGTAACACGCATACATCCAACGAACCGGGATCCAACAACACGGGTTAGGTTCACCCGACTTGTAACAATCGGCTGAAAATGGGAACATGTGCTTTCCTCGGACATTGGACTCGGGCTACAGAAAATCTGAGTGTGATCGATTGACTTGTGTCCGATTTCACTTGCCGATAGTACCCAACAGTTTCGTCTGCGCTTTTGGTTAACAAGATGACGTAATTAGAGTCCGTATCCAAGATAATTTAACGCTGTAAACAGTGATATGGATTGATACACATTACGCATAGTAATCGGGTTGTAATTCAAACAGTGATATGGCTTGTTGGCGACATAATAATCCAGCAAGCAAAACATGTTTATTGTAAGATCAGTCTGGGACTACACGACAGTGTAATAACACATTTATTCCATATCTATTCGAAATCTATGCGACTCCAATCTGTTTTTAACGAGAGTATAGTGGATGATAGTCACGCACTCTCTGTATAACGACCTATATGTTGACACCTTAACATGTTCTAAGCATTCAGCGGGAGAACCCGGTATCATAACGGTGCCGTCGTAACCTAATGTTAACTTCTAGTGATAAACAATATACCGTGTAGTCATAAAACTGTCAGCTTCTGAACATTAAGTGGTCCACTAGGTTCAAGATTTTTGGATGCCAGATTAAAAAGCCCTGGCCAAAGGAAAATCGATTGAAGGTAACAAGGAAATCATTAGCTGTTTTCCAACTGTTGTCAGGCGACGTGGCCAGATGTTCTTATATGACAAGATCTTCAAGTATGACGTGAGAATGATTAAGTAACGGGCCTGATTCACCAACAAAAATGCCGGTGGACAAGTTTCGGATTTGTATTGCAGTATTTTCCTAGAAGAAGATCTTCAGCTAAAGCATCCTCTTATATTTACGAGGATTTTATAGCAGATACTTAATTTGAAAGAACAATCCCCAGGTATCACACACAGCACACGTTTTCAGGTTGAAATTACTTCATTGCTCCGGGCAGAAAGAGTCCGTCAGTCTAGTTGGACCATTGTACGGTAGGTTTTGAAGTGCGCAGAAGATGTCAAAGATTTCGTTTCCGCAATTAGACACTTGGAAAGTCTATGGGGATGCGACAGCTGCGATCAGCTGTGGGTGATGTTCAACTTGAAATAAATTCTAGGGTTGTCAGTTCTGTTCGCCCGCGCACGTGTTGCCGCTGCGATTACTCAACGTCCAGCAGGCTGCTTCTGGTCGTCTCTGAGATCTACTTTTTAAATTCCGTTCTTTCCAGTTCGGTTCACAGAAAGTGCAGATAATTTCCAACTGATACTCAGTCTCCTATACTAGCAAATTCTAAGGATCTTACCGTGCGTGATCACTGGAACGTCCGTCCAGGAATCTCAGATAGTCCGTTAGAACCAATACTGACCGTACCTCACTCGTATTTTTGGAACACATTTGTCCAGTTTTTTTGTCAACCAGGTGATAGGACTGCATATATTAACGAAGCCTGGAGTCATCCAGAAACATCAATCGACTAAACTCCCGGCGTATAATTGAAAGCAGGAGAAAAACAACACGAAAGTATTGCATTCGCGGATAAGAAAGTCTTCCGCCATACGTGATGTTTGCTGTGCAAACAGAAAAATAGGTTCAGGCTACCTTCATCTAATTATGTGGAACGTAGTTCAAGTCCTCTTTAACAATAGAGTATTCCAAATCTAGAACGTTTTTTTTTGAAGAGTAACTGTCTGTGGTCTAGTGTCAACTTAGTCTAACAGTGTATTGCAAACTCTGCCAGAACTTGTTAACATTGTCCTGTCTTTGTATCCGTTTGATACACATTCTAACTGATACGATTGAAGTGACAAGAGGTATGCCAGGGAATTCCATTAATAAACCCCAACATATACATATATATATCGTGTTGATTACAACTCAACTGAAATTGCTTTGATTATCTGTATCCCGGTAATTTGACACGTCATCGACGGAAAATTATCACGCGTTTTCACTGGCTACTGTGTACAATATTACTGAGATATCAGAGAAGCCGAGCACTCAAAATTGAGGTCGCTCAATGTTCGGACAATTGTACAAATAGAATGAAGAGGAAACAGGGAAGTCAAATGGTCTGCGCGATTCAGAAACATACCTTGCTTACAACAGTTTAAAGAAAAAATCATCTGTTCTAACTCGACACGAATGGTTTGCTAAAGAACGTAAATATTGTCGGTGGGTCAGTATATTTAAGCAACCAAACTTACATACAACATTCAGAGGCGTGTTGGAAAAGGCTAATGATTGTAGCCTAATTGTGTTGTGCTGAACGCTATTGGATATAAGTTTGAATTTGCTAACCAAAGTACTGATATATGTTCTATTGTAAACACTCCTGACTAGCGAGATTATCTGTGAGGCGAATGAAAAAAAACAACGAACAATGTTTGAGTCGCTTACATCGATAACTGATCTATCTACAGTCCCTATGTTATTGTCGAGCTGGAGAGAGCAACAGTTAGACATCAGACCTCACCCAGCCCCATCATATATGACTGAAATGAAACCACCAGCCCCCTATTTTCGTGAACAGACAAGACAACTATTTGGCTTTTTCACAAGTTGAACACCACTTCACAGACTTTCCAGTTGACCTATTTCGAAAAAACACTAAACTTAAGTTTCGCTCTCTTTAGAGCAGCTCGTCAGTAGTGCACGATGTTCACGAGACAACTGTGTTGACCGCGGTATCAGTGACCTCACATTAGGCGCGACCTAATAATCATTTCTAAAGAATCAACCACTTTCGCTTGCTACGATCAGGACCTTTTTCCAAGTCGAAACCACAGAAATCATTAGCCTGGCCGTGGCAAAGATGTGCACACTGTGAGCGCTAACAAGAACGAAACTCGAGGCCAGTGCTTCTTCTGAAAAGGGGTTGACTAGAAAATGTAGGGGAATGGGCCAGGTGCAACCACCCATGAGTGATGTTCAAGTTACCTAAAAGAAATCCTCTACTACCCACCACAAATTCGTCGAGCTTCATAAAGCACTTAGGATCTTCAAGTGATTATTAGCAGGTGGTTAGCAAAACAAACAATGACTCAGTAAGTTGACAAACTAAGCAGTTATGTAGCGAGTTAGGGTACAGCCATTACAAACTCTTAGCATGTATCGGAACTCTTGCTGTATGTTCCGATAAATGCGTGCCGCCCGGACGAAAAACACAGACCCACCAGACGAATCACGTTTTCACGTGTACATCATACGTGCTGGGTTGAAACTGGTAGTTTTTGAGTAAAGTATTAGACCTGTAGTATTAATTACCGACTCTCCATGACGCCATACCACTGACACAGACAGGAATAGAGGATCAACCCCCTACGTACTTCAGTGAAAGTACATAATGAATTCCAGTAACGAAGGCCATAAGCCGTTGGCCTCAATGACAACCACCCTCGAAGGATACTACTAGCTGGGATGCCGGCCATAAGACGGCTAAAGGAATATACCTATGATGAAAGATGAGAAATCCTCTGATTCTTCCACATCCTCAGCCAAAGGGTCAGTGAGAATGTTACTGAGTATGCGAATGATATGCGTGAGCAGGAACCACGACAAACTATTGGTGAGGAACAATGTATATTATACTTTCGTTTTTGTGATGCAAATAAACTTGTTTGGCATGCTCAGTGGTTCCGGAAATTTTGATTTTAATTGTGAATGCTACTGACTGTCCACGTTCGTGTGATTTCCCAGGTGTTCCCTGCCAGTTGTTATGTTTGTTTCCATAGCTGGATATGAACGGTTGTTACCGGCTGGAAACTGTCCTCAAGAGAGAAAATTCTTAACGATTAGCATCGAAACGTTGTTTTAGTTACTGTGTTTTATAAGACACAACGTCGTAAGATCCTTCACACATACCAGGTGGGATGTATATGTATCACATAAACGAGTGTGGCATACTAGAGAATTCGCTTGACGTGTGTTTACGTGGAAAGTCACCGTTCTAGTTCAGTTGAAGACCCTTCACCTGATAGTTCGTTTTCGATTGAGTAAATCAACCAGCCAAAATTGTTCTCCATTTTATATTTCTGAACATAGCAATTCAGCAAGTTAGAAATGTTGTGGAATTGTACATCGAAAAATCGACGGGATTTGTAATACAGTCACGTGGGCGAACGGAATGAATCACATGTATAAATACGCAGATTTTCATCTTATCTGATATACGTCCCTACCATGATGGCCTGTTTGAATTTACACATCTGCAACCTGAAACTCTTTTCACGTTCAGCCGGGATGTTAGTTTACCTGGGTGTCAAGAGATGATCGGTTGAACTTGCTCACTCATAACCAGGATAGGGGCTTTCCATCTCATGGAATGCCTCCCACTAAACCTATGCACATTTTAATAAAGACTTTAACAGTCAATTTTTGATCCCAGATGCTGTGTTTCGTAGCATAAAAAACTGCTTTACTTGTGATCCGATAAAAGTTGACCTTAAGTTTAAGTGACAAATTGACCGGGGTTCAATTTAGCAAACAATACTTCACATCCAAAAATATGAGTTCCCATTCCACTTCTCACACTCACTTCGTTCATAAACTTCACTGGCAGCATCCAATCTTACCCCGGTAAGAAGTCACTTACAACCCCCACTGTATTGACTATGATGGTGTTTTAAAGCTGAAAATGCACCTTTAGGGTCATATCGTTACGAGTATGAGGTCAGCTGTCGGAATGTATCTGCTTATTTTGTGTTTAACGTGGACTTCATTGGCAGTAACCTAAAAAGACAGTGCTACTTCTCGCAGATCGCGATGACCTCATTTGAATGCTTGTACTAGACAGAAAGCAGAAAAGAAATAACCATTTTTGGCTTCAACCTCAATGACCAAATTAACTGAATTTCTTCCGAAACAAACAGCACCACACTTCTGCAAAACATTTCCAAACGAAACTAAAAATGGTGCACTGTATAATTTTATTGCATTTTAGTAGCAACCGAGTTTGAAGTTGACGTTTTTTATAAGCTCTTGTTTTAGTGACTCATTACTTCACAACACTTTATTTATGTTATTATTCCGACCTTCTGCATACAGCTATTTACCTTGATGTGGTAACAAAGCGATCCTCCTAAGTAGACAAAAGGCATCATGCTTATTGGCCAAGTAAGGGTTTCATCTCTGGCAGCAGGACACTTTTCTGATTCACTTGATAGACACAAGCACCGGAGGTTGTTATCCGTGAAGCCCACTAACACTGCACCCATACGGCTCGTATGAACTATATCATCGTTTCAAGGAATAGGTGCGACTAGATTCAGTTTACGCACAGGTTTATTGACTAGATTAGCCGAACGCATCATGTGACTGAAAGTTGGAGCAGTTATGAGGATCATTGTAGGGCACTCATTCCGTCACGCAGTTTGTAGGTTAACAAGCACAAGTGAATCAGAAAGTTGACTTGGAGGCACGGTAACCATCCGAGTGAATATTGACTTAGTTTATGCAACTATGTTAAGCCAGACTTTAATGCACATAAATAACTGGTTGCACAGTCTGCTTCCAGTTAGTAGGGTGGGACAAGTACGGAAGAAGACATTGAATTGTCGTGAATGAGCAGTCGGAATGATCTGGGACGATAACGCTGAGCGTAACGAGTTGTAAGCTCAAATTATAGTGCGTTAAAATAAGTATCCATATCACACACGATGCATGTACAAACTTCCCAAAAATTCACTTAATCCTCTTGGAAGAATGGTGCATTTCACACCGGCAACAAGTCATATAATAAGACATGAGCTGTTAACCGTGGTGTTCCGTCCACGTATATCAACAGGCATCAAACGGGACACTGAACAGGAATGAACGAAACTGGTTCCCTCAGACTTGTTTGATAAGATAAAACTGCTTCGCTTGGAGAAGACCACATGTTTTCAAGCCAAAAGGTCAATCTCTGCTCTGTCTCAAATGATGTTGCCACCCACACACACACTCAACTCTAGGCAAAAACAACTGACAAAAAAGGATATCTTATAACTGCTAACTGTGCGCGGTTGCCGGGTTCCACAGCAGTAGAGCAGTACTGCGCCCGGTCCTTATGTACACTCAGCATTTTACCGAAAGACAGACGTCACTCTAACGCTAGATTCGTCCTAAGTTAGCACATACGGTGCTGGATTTGACAATAAGAACAGTCGTTCTTTTCTAACACCATCACCAACCCCCCAAGAAAACCAGATTGTCCGCAAAAAGGTTGAGTGCCGGCACAGACCATTTTAGTTCTGAAGAAACACTTTACACTTAGAAGGTACAAAGTATTCGATACCTTGTAATATCTAACTCGTCAAGTATTTTACCGCATTTTGGACTGTCCGCATACTGCCATGGTGATAGTTTATCGGATAGAGTATAATAGGCTAGTGTTCTTATAAAAGTCCCCACTCACTGAGCACCTCCATCTCCAAACAGAATTTGCATAGCATAGGTATGTCGTCATATACACAATCCCACCGATGATCATGGCCAAACTATACAATGAGTTAGGCGCACGTTAGACGCCGTCAAGCTTCGTAAGCCTAGCCAAATCTTTGGGGATGGGTCGACTGAAAATCAGCAACACAATTACCGACCTCGCCCGAGCTTCACAGATTAGCTTAACCTAATAATGAAAACGAGATAGTGAGCTGTCTGCAACAATTATTCAGAGCGTTACAATATGCATCGTAAACTGAAAAGTAGTTTTATAATCGGTAAACGACTAGTGAAGAGTTTGCTTTACACATGATAAGACACGGTAGAAAGTGTTACCATAGTTTCAAAGGTACACATAGATGACTTGTTGGAGTACTGTACAGGTGGGACAGTCTGATCTTTTTAATTAAATAATCATTTAAAATGAATAGAAACAAGACAAAAATTAACAATGTAATGCATATTGTCGTTAGACTTCTTCCCGGAACACGAAATTTTGCGTGATGCAAACAAACTGACAGGTGCTTTGCATGAAAACAAACACTTTTCTCATCCACAGTCATACAGGAATCGTTCTAAAGGAACGTATGAGGTGAGTGGTTTGACCACGGAGCTCTGGATCACCTTGGAGAGTACGTTTTGTTAATTGACTTGAAAACAATCGTCGACCTGAGGTATTTATTGAACGAGGAATCGACTTCTGCACATTTGAACGCCTCTGTGTGCGCTGAATATCTCTACGTCGGCGCATGGTGCGCAAAGCCCGGTCCCATCTTTCATGCAATCCATCAACATCGGGACCGCCTCTGCTAGGCAGTCGAGAGGCTACCACAATTCCTTTCTGACCACGGCCTCGAAATACTAAATGGGGTGCATGACGAGCTCGATTATCGTCGATGCAGTGACGACCGTCTAGCATGAGCCTATAACCCGTTCGGCACGTACACTCAAATCCACCTGGAGTGTTGTGGCATTCTCCGAAGTCCGGATCACAAGGTCTGAACTCTGCACATTCGTTTATGTCTTCACTGCAGTCTAGTCCTTTGAAGCCTCGTAGACAGTCACAGCGATTCCCTTTCCGACAAACGCCCCCATTTCTACACGGTGGATTGCAACTTGTTTCAACTGAAGACCGCTGTCGTGAAAGGTAAGATGAAAGTATTTGACAATTCGCAAAGAGATTAATGGAAGTCGAAATCAAGATATAAAGAACTGGACATCGTCCAGACTTTGATAAAGACAAACAGGTGAACTCAACCGATTTCAAAGCAGTTGGCTGGATCTACAGGTTTTTAACCAATCGACTTTTTCAAGGAAGACTAACTCTTACTTCTAATAAACATTTATCGTTTTTAGATGAAACCCAACTGTGAAACGTCAGGGCTTCGGCTGGTTTCGTACCAGTGACAGAAACACCATGCCTCAACGCAACAAGCGCTCTACCAGCTGGGCTACGAAACCACGCCAGGAGCTTGGAAATTTCTTATGCTCAAAAGTGGCGTTGGTGAAGTCCAGCGTGAACTGGTTGGGCAGTCGATTCCCTGAATCATTTGGTAAATTCCATGGGAGACAATGGGACGGGTGTGTAACCGAGTCCAAATGTGAAATTTCCGAGCTCCTGGCGTGGCTTTGTAGCTCAGCTGGTAGAGCGCTTGCCGCATTTAGGCATGGTGTTTCTGTCGCTGGTTCGAATCTAGCCGAAACCCAGATTTTTCACAGTTGGGTCTCACCTAAAATCCTAAATCTGTCAAACTGTCTATTAGAAATATTTATCGCTTGAAGTTCGTGAGACTGAACGGGAAACAGTATCGTATAAAGGAGTCATATAATCTGATTATTCATAGGTAGTCACCTCACAAGCACGTTCTCATGATGGTAGAAAATGAAAGATTGCTTTTTAAATAGGTTAATAAATTTAAAACCACGTTGTTCCGTATGGTCAATAACTATTCTTCGTGTTTTGCTTAGTCATCCCCATATAAGGCATCCCAATTGATTGCCCGCAAACATTGAAATATCTAAAGCTTTCGACCGCATGCCTCATAACTTATTAATACGGGCAACCACTATCACCGTTCAGTTTATAAGTTTGGCAAATATTTTTCGAAAGCTGTGAGGTTTTCCCGAGGGGAAATGTTCGACGAGGAGACCTTTCTTCTCTCCAAATTTTTATAATGGTGTTGGATGAACCTCTCTCATCTTTTGGCCTTCGTTTTGTTCTAAACACACCAAGTAGTCAAATGAACTATCTAGTGTGTGCGGGAGGAACAATGACAATCAGACTGGAACATCTGCAACATAGTTTACTTGAAATCGGTCTGAGCGTGAACTACTCAGAAACCCGACGCATCCACATAAAAGCAGTTGGAGAAAGATGTACCACTGTTATTGACAACCAGCACCATAACATCCACCTCTCTTACAGCAACACTCAAGGTTTTAGGTATACCGTTCAGTTTAATTGAAATCTTGCAAACAACCGCAGCTGTTGACCCACTAAAAATGCTGCACGAGGTGACGACAGCGCCTCTAAACCCCCAGCAAGGAATCGAAATCTTGATGACTTATCTACTATCGAGACTAACCCGTCAACTATCTTTCAGCGCTATCCATAAAAAGAAGTCTGGTTTCTTAGCTCGAGTAGTCAGGATGACTGTTGAAAGATGGCTACGGATGTCTGAAGAAACGTTCATAGCTTTTTTTCACTCAGATATCAAATCAGGCGGCATCGGACTACCTCATCTTCAATATCGTACGGAAAAATACTTGTCATCCGGAGATGCGGTTCTACATTCTCCCTCATCTCGACTGTTTAATTGCTTTTCCTGCACAATGATGGTAGCAGTCGAGACGACTATTACATCCAAAGAAGAAGCAAACTTATCATAGCGGGAGGCCCTCTACAATATACATGGCGGTGTCTGTTTACAGCATTTACCAAAGACGGCCACCTCACACAACTGGCTAATGAACCCAACCGTGTTACTCCCAGCCTATAAATCAAAGCGATTCAACCTAGAGCTGGCATGTTGCCCACAAAAATCCGTCGATCACGTGGCCGTCCAAAATCACTGAAGGCATTAACATGTAAATGTGGTAACAGCCATGAACGTTTGTCTCACATTTTTAACTTATGTCCTATCATCCATTCTGACAGAAGCAGACAATACAACATTCTAGCTGCATTAATAATTCGTAAAATGGTAGACACTAAACTCTCACTGATTACAGAATCCCATATGCTGATGGCCAACTTGTTTTTTAAACTCGATATCCTTGTGTCAATAAACAGTGCAACCTTCGTTGCCGGTGTAGCCGTTTGTGACCCGTACAGAACTGAACCTACAGTCAAGTTGAAAAAAGGAAAATACCGTTTTCACGAAACGGTTCGGTGCATTTCTGCCTTTTCACGCTCACGGAACCGCCCTTTCTCCAAAATAGTCCAGTGCCTGTTTTTTGATTAATAACAGGGGTTTGATACAACCATCGTCGCACAAATTTCCTTAGCAAATTTGTCTATCAGAATGTGATGCGTCAGATATATGTGTAACATTTGATCGAAGCTTTTTCAAAATATTCCATTCACATGTGAGAGGTATCTATACTAACTACGACACAACCATATAAGAATTTCAATAAACGTGTACTTTCGATAGGTAGTCTCAAATGTGCACCATGTAATGCCAAAATCACAAGATCTAAGCACGCACTTCATTTACTCAGGGACATAATATCAGCATCTTAGCGAATCGTGTAAATCCAAAATCTGGGAGATGAACGCTTCTTGTTAAAAGCAAATTGTTAGTGTTACTTCGGAGAATATTACCTGATTTACGTTTTCTCATCGCTTCATTGGAAGTTCAGCTAGCATAATTTCTAACTCTACAGCCACATAACTCAAGTTGTTGTCCCGAGTTGATTTGGTTAGAACATTTAATATGCTTCACATGATCAGTCAACTACTGGGGTCATCTCAACCTGAACTGAAGAAATTTCGAAGTCGTTCCAGCAGAATTTGTACAAAACTCAATTACTATGTTCGGCAGCGCCTCCGTTCACAAACAAACGAGCAAAACAACATTGCACGACTAGAATGCTGTTAAATATCTGCAATTGGTATGGTTTTCAAGCAAACATCAAGCAGTTGTGCCAATTAGACGGAGGCAGAATTTTATCCTCCAACAGATTACAAACTACTTGAAGATACAATTATAATCGAAAGTTAACAACATGTCTTGATCTATCTCTAGAATTGCTGGATTACCCCTTGGAAGTTGCTTAGTGTACGGTAGACTTACTTTCGTTCAAATGGTACTGCATAAAACGGCGATAACTGTAGTCATTGTTGATTCGATTATGTGTTTTACAGCTTCTTTACAATACTGCATTTCATGAGTTCAAAATGAAGTCTGTTCGCTAAGACAAGTTAGTGGGTAAATCAAATGATTTTACAGTGCTCTCAAACCCACCAGATTTGGCCGTTCAAACAGACGGTGAGTTGCCTAATAAACGATTAGGCTAGATGATGTTGCGAAAAGATTAACTTACCATAGAAAAGTATGTAATTTAACAGCTACATATTTAAAAATAGGTTCAAAACTTACGAAAAGTTTGTGTGATAGTGTACGGTTGATGGTATTGTGATAGCTACCTGAAGATCTTGGACGAGATTACCACCATGACTGTAATCCGCGAAAAACTTGCCCCGGTGTTTCAGGCTGTACAAAACGGCCAATTCGATAAAGCAATGCTTGAGGTATGAAGTGCGCAGAAGAAGAATTAACGCTTCTAAATGACAGGACAAGGTTATGTGAAATCCAAGATGCCTGTAGCATTATATGGATTTAACTATGGCCACATAACAAAAGTGAACTGTTTGCAGATAGCTCAGGCAACCGCGGTTGGCTAACCGCCCTTATGTAGCTCTCTCTTTGTGCACTCCAATTAGAACATTTCAGGTTCACCTTGAGTTAGTTATTCCCAAATTCTCGGTCTTATTTTGATCAGGGCCACAAAGTGACCAAAACGTGGGCCTGACCTCAACCTTCACCATCACAGTGCGCCACCACAACCCACGGTTCCTAAAATTAGCTGAAATTGTCGCGATAAACCGGCTCAAATCTGCGTTGTGCGTACAAAAGTAGTTATTTGTGAACCTGAGGTTGCCGTGTTCCTGAGTCACAGTGAGTGTCATTCAGATCACACGACTGGACGTTTTTGTTATTGTTGGTTTCTTTGTTCATACCCCCCAAGTACTGTAGACGTTAAATTGAAAGGTTCCCGTGTTATTGGTTATTTGGTACTGACCAGCCAATACGAAATATTAGCACCTAACTGGTTTGTTCAATTTACTGAATGGATATAACTGTTTTAAAGTATTTTGATCAGTTAAAATTGCCATTCAACAGCCGGGAATCTCAGCTGTCAGACATCATCCATCACTCTCATGTGCCGTCCAGGTAATCAGCTAAATCTTTTTGTGACCCACTTCAACGCAGAAGTGAAGATTAAGCCTTTCCCTCTTTAGGAATGTGCACACCAGAATATTTAGGTGAATACAAAGGTTTCGTGAATATGGTCTAGAACCTTACAAAAAAACATTTGTTAAGCATTCTTCACACTCTTAGGTCTTTTGTCTAGCCTTATATCAAAAGTTCCAAGGTGCTTAAAAGTGCCTGTTTCACTGAAGAGTCCATTCAACATTATTTTTCATGGATTTCGATACAGCGTCGAAGATATGGACACCGCACGCGGACTTAAGGTGTTTATGATCAGTTTTGAATATATCAGGTATCATCACAAGTGGGTATAATCTAAACAAAATCTCCTGACCCACGGCGAGAAAAGCACAATTCTGAGGACGTACGTAAAATAAAATATTTGAATTCGGTCTCCACCCAAAGCGCTCACTGACTGCCCTTTTTCAGTGGTATTTAAACGCACATCATCATTGGCTGTGTGTTTGATCGATTAGCCATATGTTTCTATTTTGATGTTGTCCTTGACTTTTTCATAGTGAACAAGCCTGCATTTTGACACCTGAATGTGTTTATCTTGGCACTGGAAAAAAGTGAATATCTGTTTTCGTCGACTTCCAGACAGGTAGACATTTTAAACAATACCCACCAAGCCATGATGAATTGTCTACCCGCTCCTGAAAGTTTCACCACTAAGTTGTTCGGCTGTGTATTCATATACATAATATCTTTACACGTACCAGTATATTTGTAGGCATGTATGCAGTGATGTATACAGTTACAGGGAGTTCATCAAAAGGAAACACTCTCCACATACTTACCACACAAGTTCGTTTGTCGGTCAGTCTTTGGTAGCCTGTCGGACAGATACATTCATACGACCCATACGTATTTTGACATTCGAAAGTACAACCATGGGAAGCTGCTGGAAGCAAGCACTCATTTTTATCCTGATCACATAATGTTCCTTCAAAACCGGATTTACACAAACAACGACCACGAAAACACTGGCCGCCATTCTTGCATTCTCCCGGACAAGCCTCACTGAGAACGCAGGAGCGACCGTCGGGAGCAAGTTGATAGCCTGGTTGGCAAGCGCACTGGAAAGTACCGTCCTTGAAAATGAATATAAAAAGTGAGTTGGAACAACTGTTGTTGATGTTGTACTAAGCGAATTAGTCATTAATGATCCATTGTAAACCAAATGCCTAACAGCAGAATAGGAAACTGGGAAAAGAGCAAAGTGGATTTCGACGTTATACTAATTGTGGGTAAACAGTGTTTACCTATTGCTTCTTAGTCGGGCATCCTCACCTGCAGTGCTCAAGAGGCTGACAGCTTTAAGAACTAAAGTGTTGCCAAACCAAAACTTGAACTGTCAGTCAGAGAACATAAAATTAAACAAAAAGACGGCGGTTAGATTACTCATCACAGTTGTTATCCACAATCCTTATCCCGCCATATTTACCGCATTGTTAATACATCGCTTCTCTTACACATAAATTTCCCTTCATTTGAAGTGAGTTCTTAGTTCAAAACACTATTTGGATATACTCTTCTCATAAGCAGTTTTTTCAACTGAAATTTAATTTTGTTCAGGTTTGAGACCATGATTTTGTTGAAAACTATAGTGGATAACCATAAACGCGTTTTTAACTGCATGCATTTGAAAGAACAAAACATAACTGAAACATTCCCACGTAAAGCTTAAAATCTGTTCTTCAATAAAGATGTCGGAATTACAAGAGTAGCCTGTAATTGTGCACGGTTACTCTGTTGAAACTACTTTTGATACGACCAAGTTAAAACGAACTCATTATGACTAGAAGGGAAATTTGTCAATACCAGAACGTATAACCTCGAGAAACTCTTTCTGGAAACTTCTCAGTCAACTTGTTGCCCGACTGGCAAACACAAAAGCCTCACACAATCGGAGAACGCCTGCTGGCTTCTTATGCCTTGGAGATGGTTCCGCTAACATTAGGAGGAAATGCTGTGAGGCATTCACTTTGGACATGCTTGTGTGGCGACACATTATGTCGAAGAATGAGAGACAAAATGACGGCAAGCTAACCTAAGAATTTAGAAAGATTAAAAGCGATCCTGTAAAAATCTGCATGCAGCCTGGTAGAGAGTCTGACGTGTACAACAAGTGTTAGTATTTGTAGGATAGATTAATTTTTCATCAGTCAACGACAAAATCAAAGCAACGGACGAGGTCAGGCTGACTCAGTTATTTTTTACACTGTACGAAATAACAGCAGCGTTTGCCACTGGAGCTTCTGACAACTAGATTTATTACCAAACACCCCCTGATAGCCCACTAGTTTTTGTATCGTCAAAATTGTGTGAACAGCAAGATTGTCATAAACCTAAATGGATGGATGGGAACAGCTGTGTCAACAGTCAACTATATTCGTGGACGCCCATACACTCCTCGAGTATTCCAGGCATTCTACGAAGAAATTGGAGTGTAACAGTGTATTGTTGTGCCATACAAAGATAAGCTAAGTGGCAGTCATGTCTTTGGCACATGTGATGAACTTTTGGGATCGAACCTGTGACGTTCTCGTAGACTGGTAAGCCGCGGTGAAACATCACTTTGGAGTGTTGGTATAGGATATTTGGTGGTTAATGAAGGATTTCTTAATGATTTATAAATTAACAAAGAGCAGGAGTGTGCATAAGTAATTCAAGCGGAAAGAAGGTTTGTGGTCTTCTTGAAGAAACCACTGAGTTGCGGTCGTTTTGATAAAGTCAAGAAGCTGACAAATATACTTCCCTTTTTGTTACTGCGGGTGATCAAACGCTATTAGTGAAAATACTTACAAAATCAAAGACCATCTGACAATCAAATTTCTGAAGATTACTCCTCAGATGTTATTGGTTTCAGCACTGAAATCGTTTGTAGCATGAATCCATTTTTGTTTGATAAATCTCTAGTCAACTTGTAAGGGGAGGATAATTTAAATGAAATCTCAACAGCTGCAAAAAAATTAATTTCGGGCAGACTTCACTGGATATGAACAAATCTCAACATACCTTAGCTCAGCGATGAGGAAAGTAAACTGTTTGGTTTATTTTATGTGTAACAAAAGATCCACTGTTAGGTTGTATCTGAAATCGAATTGATGAAGTCGACTTGTTGCTCCAAATGACATTCACATTGCATTATCACACACCATACTCCGAATAGCCGTTTTGTCTGAAGGGAAACAACTGTAAATGTCTGCCAGTTTTAGCTGCTGCCGTATTCGTAAGTTGATGCAAAAATAGCAAAACCTTAAAGTTTCCTTCAACTGTTTTTCTATTACGCTGTATATATATTCTGAGATCTGAAAGAAGGGCCTGGAGAAATACCGGCAAATCGTGAGTAGTCTGTAATCGTACAGTTTTCACTAAATCCAATTTTATACTTAGACAAGTAAACAAAAAAATGAAATTACAAGAAGCATTAACAGCATTACTGAGCTGAAAACCTTTCTAGCTCTTCTGCCACCTTTGGCAAAGTTTTGTGTATGTTGATATTGATGGTTTGTTTCTCAGGTTGACTGCTTAACAAGCGAAAGCTTTAAATCCATGTCTGGCGACTAATAGTTTTACCTAAAATGATTACGCAACATTTGCAGCTGAACAGAAACTCGGACAATAGTTCAACAATCTCTGTTAGTCTTGACCTATGTCAAAATGTTGGAAAAGCCTAGAAGAATAATCGATGTAAACAGAACGTGGCCGAACAACAGAGTTTTCCAGTGACTACATCATGAAGAGTTTTTAACTCATCACTATTAGTGTGATTAATAGAAAACTGAAAAGTTGCAAACTTAAAGGTTAGTAGAACGAGATACAACTGATGGCTCACCTGGTGGATGATTGCAGCACTCAGTCCTTAATAAACAGCATCATCTGTCCGTTTTTCATCTCAGAAATGTACTCGTTACCACGCTTATGCACACCTGTCTAACAGTTTGATCACTATACACGTGACCGTTTGTCCCATGTAGTTCACACACTGAACCAAAAGTTAACCAACCTCGTAGTCTAGCATAAAATGCTGACTGAGTCGTTATTCCAGTAGCGAGTAATAAACTGGAGTATAGTAACTCGTGCTAGGCGTTCATCAAAGTTTCAACGTCTTCGTAAATCACACTGAAATTATGAATATTACGCTATCTCGATAGTGGTAGTGTGGAACAACACGAAAAAGTTTTGCATATTCTTGCCACGATTGGGTTTAGAACTCACACCACGCTTTCATGACCACTGTGCCGTTGACCACACATTAGGCACGACTGAATTATCCTACGCGAACACTCAACCACTTTTGCGTATGAGTAATGCTCTGACTGCCCAATCATGAAAGTGTGGCCGGAGTTCTAGTTCCGACAGTGGCAAGGATATGCACTACTGACGAACTTTAATGAGGGCGAAATTCGAATCTAGTGCTCCTGCTGTTCGAAGGGGGCCGACTGGAAAGTCTATGGGACTGCGACAGCTGCGATCAATTGTGAGTAACGTTCAACTTGAAATTAAACAAATCCCCGACTACTCATCAGTAATCTAAAATATCGCCTAGCAGGTTTAATGAGATCGCAGATTTCCATCTGTCTAGGAAGTCCTAATCGAGGGGTTATCGGTTGGAGTTAACAGACAGTAACCGTGTCTCCATTTCGAGACGATCGGGCAACCTAATCATTACTCACAAGTGAAAGTGGTTGAACGTTCACATATGATGATTCGGTTGTGCCTAACGTGAGGTCAATGGCGCAGTGGTAAACACTGTTGCCTGCTCATGAACAGCATGTCCGTGGTTCAAGTTCCGGCAGTGGCGATGATATGCACTACTGACGAGCTGCTCTAATGAGAGCGAACCTGGAGTCTAGTGGTTCTGCTGTTCGAAAGGGGCCGACTGGAAAGTCTATGGGAGTGCGACAGCTGCGGCCAGTTGTGGGTGATGTGAAATTCATATGAGAACCAAAAATCTCTACTATTCATCAGTAAAGGGAGGTGCCGTTACAAACTTACCCAAACAAGTTGCCGGTGGTTTTGTTGAAGTGAATTTTTAACTTACAAACGTGAAAGTAAAACGGATAAGTGTCTATTTAATTGTTAACGTTGTCAGAAAAACATGATAACGGTCCACCTCATTTTCATCCCATCCGCTTGAGTTTTTGTCTAGCCGAAACTGTAAGAACTGGTAGCTAGCTGTAACGACGGATCAAACCAGTGCAAATGTAACTAAATCTACAGTCTATTATTTAAGTTAGTGATTATAAAAACACAGATAATAATTCGAGCAGTTTCGAGGAATGGGACCAACTTGTTGATCCCCGGATGTATGTGGTGGACGGGGCAACAGTGGTGTGCGTGAAAAGGGCATCTAATGCTCTGGAAAATGGATTTGCTATGGGGTCAAACCGTGGAAAGTGAATATGTTACCACAGTTTGGAGGCAGGAATCAGAACAGAACGAGATATCATCCCGAACGGTTCGTATACCTAACACTTACGATTATGATATTTCAACTCTAATGTCTTCAGTAGAAACGTGGCGTGAGGTTGATCATCACGCTGTGGACTGTAAAGATTGAACGATGTGATGCTTTGATCTAATTGTTGGAAACACTCGGATGTCTGATCAATTCGAACGCAATGTGTACTCACAGTCGATCACCGAAACGGTGACGTGTTCAGTTCACCATGCCTGTTTAAGCAAGGAAATGTATGAACTGACAATATGTGACCCAGAGAACCAAACAACACCTAACCGTGTATGTCGTGAAGTGCACATTCGAGGGCAAGTACTGTGGTGAAAATAACTGTCTTGAAGGAAGTTAGCGACTTACGCATTTCATTTGGAGAACCAATTATAGCGAACCATTTACTAATTACTTCGAAATGATTAATGATAATGGTTTGAGTCAAGGGGCACGCGAATTTAAAAGCAGTCCTGAACTGTTTTGACATTGCATGCAGTTGACAAACCATTCTCCGATGAACCCCATTTATGGATAAATAACCCATACATTCTCAGCGGAAAGTTTATTCTTTTACAGAGCTGATCGCTTCACTCATTAATACCATAATCACGTTTGCGTACTGGCAAAACAACAAAGCAATTCGTACACTCAGACATAAGAAGTTGATGACCGTGAATGGAGAGATTGGGTCAGGTGAAGTTGAGTGTTAGTAGCTGATGAGTTATTTGAGTTGTGTGCCTATCCCTGTAACCCACACTAGATCCTACTTTTAAAGTTCAACACAGTCACTTGGCAGCTTTTCTCTCTTATCAACTGTCTTCGAAATCAACGACTGAACAGCTCTTATTAATAACCAGCAACCCAGTCATTTTAATCCTCATTACCACTGAAACAATTCAGAGACTATTTTAATAGTCGAACACAATTGACACACCATAGTTGGTTGTACGTCGTCAGCGATTCGCAGTTTCTTCTCTCGAAATGATCTGGCCGGCTGATGACTATTCGCACAAAGCTGTGGTTGTTTAGTTGGATAGGGGTATTCAGTCCTACTTATTATGAGATAACTGCCATTGTAATTAACGTGTTAGACTCCGAAACCCGAGGATCGGAATGTAGGTTTCGATTCGGACAGGAATGTGCAATACTGATGAGCTTCAATAAGAGTAACACTCAAACCTAATACTTCCTTTGTGGAATGAGCTAGCCAAAACGCTTATCCCAATGCGGAGGCAGTGATTATATGCGGGTAGCGTCCAATTTTAAGTTCACAGAATCATTATGCTTCTCCAATATACTATTTCGGTTGTACTCTCAAACTACGCTGGCATCTAAGAGAACGATTGCTTACGAAAAAGTTAATGGCGTTGCTCTGGTATGCATAAATTCGCCTAACTCAGTTCATATTGTTCACCACTGAGCAGCTGCCTGTCGCTTGCTTTTTTCTAACGATCAATAATCCCCACAGAGTTATTTTTAAATTGGTTCCGATTACGATGGATCGTTTGAATACACACACACCCTTTTGGTACCGTATATATCCTTACGATGGCATTATTCACAGTCTTGTTATTTAACCCAACCTGCTACTTCGCATTTTACTTATCAACTAGTTGTGGTCAGCTTTGTTAGCTCACAATCTGTGCCACGCCTTCGATACTTCAACTATCGACATGTCACAAACCAAGTTCTACATTGCCTTGATTGTGACATTGGGCTTCTTACTTCCTGTCTCAACAATTCCCTGTTATTATATCACGTGTTGATTGCAACCGAACTGGAATGCATTCAGCTTTATTACGATGGCTGTACATTTTTAACCATCTCGAGGAAAATTCACTGTAGATCACCACTGGTCAAACAAATGCACTCAACAGGCTTATAAGAGTTGTTGCTTGATTTGGCATGTATCCTTAGCTTAAGACGTGATAAATTCGTAAAGACGTAAAACAAGTGCCTAAGAAGGTTGTACGGTCAGGCCTTGAGCGGTGTTGTGCCAATATTACATTCACTGAATACTCACGAACGTGTAGGTAAGATGGACAGGTCAGATCGATTTTACGATACTGCACAGTCTCCACGACTTTCTTAACATACTGTGGTGGACTGTCGGGCAGGAGGTGCTAGCATTCCAACTCTCGGCGGAATACCTCAACGCAGAAGAAGGTGCGTTGAAGAACCCACAGCAACCGGATGAGTCATCGTTCGATCGGATCGGATCAACGGGCGAGACATGGCAGCCAAAATAGGATAGATGACCAGATCGGAGGCCTGATTATTCTAACACTCGCAGGAATATCTCGACACAGTCGTAGAGTACGGTCAAAGCGTACAGTGGGTATGTCCTGAACATTACGGAAGAGTGAAGCTTTCCTTCTCTATGTTCAGCTACAAACATAACCGCACCATCTGGTTTCCATTTTTTTGTCACTTCGAAGAAGTGGCTCGTCTTACGTGAACCAAATGACGCTTATGAGAAGTGTGCTTTTAAGTTGGGTCATCAGCAGTCAGAATGTTTCCTTGGTGATCTTTAAACTTCGGTCTTCAGGTAGTGCATTGGTGTTTTCTGGCAAATTTTTGTGAAGCGCCTACCACACGAGTCACCTTTCAATAACGAGAAAGCCAGCTGAGTGATAATTATCAGTGTGAACAATCAACTGCACGGCCTGACCCACTGATGCATTATCCTGTCTTGTCCTAACTTGAAAGGTTGTTTGTGCAAGACGCAAAGTATATTCCCCACTCAAACCTAATCTAGGCTGAAAATCTGCTGCAACTGCTCAAGTCTCATCAACTGTGGCTGCGCGCTTGAGTGCTTTCGTCAGAGAGACATAACCAATGAAGTTGTCATTGTTCTCCTCAAAATCTCATCTTATCCCCAAACACAGAGACTCGCACTCAGGCAAAACAGTGTTAAGTGTGTGTATATAAATGCACAGTCTAGTTGATAATCCAACAGAACTCCGTATGCTCTGAATTACTAATCATTTACTGAGTATTTCAATTAGGAGTCATGGCTCTCTCCAACTCATCCTGATTCCGAGTTTGATGCTGAAAACGTGCTTGACTCTTGAAAACACCGGAATGTGAATTTAGGTGCAGGTGCTTTTTGTTTTGATTACATCTTCAAACCAGCTTGTTCTTCTGCCTCCTCAACACTGATTGTCATCTTGGAGTTAGTCCGTTACTTTTTTGTACTTCTGCACTCAGACTGCTGGCTGATTGATGTAATATGTCGCTATCTACGATTACTTGATCAAGATGTATCGTCATTTTTGAGATGTCCACACAAAACGACAATAAGTTACTTATAGTGTTCATGAAATGACTTCCAGTCCCATTCCCGCAAAATTACCATAAATGTACTGCTTACAATTTGTCGTGTTACATTTGGAACGGCCAGCCTCAATGGTTTAACTGGAATACTTAAGGCTTGGACCCAATCTATTTCAGGCCATTTTTCCTTAGATAACTTAAGAGTGGACTTCCCACTTTTCTTGAGTGAACAGGACATGATTACTTACAAGTTTACCTCCAATGCAGAACTTTCCGCATTAGCTAACGTCCCCAAAAAGCCAAAAACATGTACTGCATGCGATTGTTCCATGGGACCAGCCCAGTACATCGGCTGAAGACATATACAGTCGTCTCACTGATGTCATTATAGGAGCAGTAGAATATTCCACGCTCTTCCGGTACGCTATCCATTATCAACTACAACAATAATTCCATATAAAGTCTAGTTACAGAACAGGGACCGTCCCAAGTTTCGAGGAAAAGGAAATTGATAATATCGTGTCACAATATCTGTCAAATGCTCCCAACACTCAAGTCATTGCAAAAGTCATTGTTCAAGTTGCTCTGGAGGTTCATGGCGAGATAATATTCTGGAATCAACTTCTTCAGTTTGAATTCATATCCGCTTCTACCGCCCTCTGAGAGATAATCTATTATTTTTTCCTGCTGCTCAGAATTCCAAATCCTCCTAGTGGGCCTCTGCTTATTTTTTGTAGATACAAATTTACTAAAAGACCACTTGAACACAGAAAATTCAGTACAACAGTCTTCAAGTTAAACGTAACCTTTTATCGATACGTGTTTACTAAACCTGTAATTCTGTCTGAGTGACTCACTAAAGATAATGTGGTGTTAACCTTCGAGGTCTGTTTGAATCGCTATTTGTTCATCAGTTCAGCTGCGAACGTGATTCATTGCACTTGGTTGCATGCACATAACTTGTGTATATTCGCTTACATACATTTATTAAGGTGCGTATTCAAATGTGGCGCGGAGGCTAATATGCATTTACACTCTTCTTTGTCCCAGCCCACTTCACTGAGATAACATACAACAATTGACTACCACTCTAGCAAACGAGAACTCTCGCTTTGAAAAACGTTACTATGGAATTAGCTGTTTCTTATTTTCGTCCCCTCTCTATTGAATTGACTGAAACTGTTATAAAACAGCAGTCCTTTGAAATTGTTAATATACGCCAAATGACCACTAGGATCTCATTGGTTGAAATGTTCAGATTGACGCACTATCTTGGAGTACTATTAGCAGTTGCATTCTTTCTTAGCCCACAAGATAGAACGTTCACACAGTCGGTGTGATGAGTTTGCCCCTATCCACCGGTCTTCCATATAACTTTACCGATAGCCTCCGATTGTGCTTAACTGTTACGAACGCAACTATGTAACATGATATTACAGTTTGCACATAATTTTGATTTTTTTTCGATGGTTGCATTTGACGGCATCTACAAAGGCACAAGACGTGTGATAGTAAACATGAAGCTATAGAATGAAATGAAGTTGACATTGTTATTTTTAACAAGTTTTAAACCTTGTTTTTTGAAGTTACCTATTCAAAAACATCTGAATTCCCACTTGACAGTTGGTTGTGTAACGTGCAGTCGAAACCAGCAAGCGCGCACGGGTTGAATTTGAATTGTGTAACAAGGCATGCTACTGTGTTGTCGGCGCCGTTTTAGTTTCCGTTTATGTAAGTCGTGTGCATGGCTTACTGGGCCTTTGGCTCATGCTTGTCTGTGTTGCTTCCTTTTACAGGACTGTTGTTGGAACCCCAACTTCGGATGAACGCTGTCCTCCGGTGTCTCCACGTTGTCCCATAGTTGGTGTGTAAGTGTGACGGACAGTCAAAGTAAAAACTGTCGACTCGTATGTTTCACTTGATCCTGAAGGCAACCGGCATCCGTCGCACTAACCCCCGCAGCTAATTTGACAAAATATCATTTCATGCCAAATAAGTTACTGATAGTTTTTTCAGGATCAATCAATAAGAGAGATCATTGCTTAGAACCCGGTCTTTTAGGATCACTAGGGTATAATTAGGGATCAGGATTGTTTTCCGAAAGCAAAAAGTTTTTGATTTGATAATTTTTGGGGTCTCGTAACAGTGGCCTAATTTATCATGTGCTTGAACGAACAACTAACTGCATTACAGTGTATTTGCAGTTTACCGCTTTCTGAAGTGCATCCACGCGGGAGATCACAAGGAGAACGGTAAGTTGTTCACATTCCACTAAAGTCTATTTTCAATGCAAAATCTCTCCCTTGAGTTGACAGACAGTAGAAAAATTACTAGAAAGCCAAATTACACACCGAGTCTTATACTTTAATGAACCGACCAGTTCGTATGTGAACTGCTTACAACAACGGTTCACTCACAACGTTTGCTTGATAGATTACAGTGTTTCGTTAATCAACATAGTCGTAGTAACTCATTTCAACTTCATTTGAGTAGAT
Organism: Paragonimus heterotremus; assembly: GCA_013368495.1. Classification (NCBI taxonomy): domain Eukaryota; kingdom Metazoa; phylum Platyhelminthes; class Trematoda; order Plagiorchiida; family Troglotrematidae; genus Paragonimus; species Paragonimus heterotremus. Next base: position 97,602 of record LUCH01000058.1, read on the forward strand.
CATGACTTTGAGTGCATTAGCAGAAACGTATTATCATCAGTTGTAAGCCAGCTTTGCATCCATCCACCCATCCTAATCTTAAAAAACAACCACATTTCCGGTTACTTAAGTGTACTTATTTTAATAATCAAGTGACTTTTACGCTCGTTACCAAGTTATATATCATCCATTTCGGTGATATTTCTTCAAAATTCATGAAAGCTTCCTGCCTATTCATCTTTACTAAAATTTATCAAACAACAACGACAGTTCTACTCAAAAGTCAGTTGAGAATGTGTGAGACGTATATAACTGCTACCGATCCAAATAGTAACGAAAAGTAAACCGACCGTGTTATACACTGATATCCGTTACAAATTCGATGTCTCATCAACTTACCCAGCAGATAAGTATCCACATGTTTTACTCCCTCTCAGTCTGTGGCACACTGTAGACTGATACTAAGTCAACCATTGAATCCACTTAGTTCATCAGGCAAGTGCGTTAATAAGCTCATAGTGAGTGCAACTTAGAAAAAACTTTAATCAACGTTTCGTAACAAAGATGAAACAAGTGCATGTTAATGCAGATATGATGGCCTGCTAGGTGAGTGATTTAGTTCATCCACGTACCACTGACTATTGGTAACATACAGCCTGACTGATCCATTGTGACATCAGATCTCGTAAATAATTCGAGTGTCTGGCAGTCTTTTTATGGTTCGACCACAGTGAGGGGTTGTACGGTGTAGATAACTGTGTACTCAAACATTTGCAAAATAAAGACACCTTACTTTCGTCCTGATTGCATTATCACATTTGAATGCGCGCTGGGCATACACCATACACCTAATCTGAAACACACTTTATCCGAAGTCATAAACAAACAATAAGTTTGTAAAATGTTTAAATAACACGTAAAGTATCATACAGTCGAAAAACAAATGATCTTGAACAACTTTTTATAGTCAATATCGATTTGAGGACAAGTGTGTAATGGTTTGGTTATGATGTCCGCTAAAGTTATATGAGTAATTCATACCTTCAGAAACTTCAAAATTAGAACTTTAGCTGCAAAACATCAACAGCTATTGCTTCCCGAATAAAGTTCTACTAGGAACCTTCGTGAATCTGCTCGATTACTAATATAAACTGAACACCAGAGTTTGCATAGTATTTGATAGATTTAAGATAAATACAGGTTTCTAGCCAAGATAAACTTGTACAAATTAAATGGATTGAAAAATGTTGATCTGCGGCTAACAAGAATCGTAGATTTCAGTTGTGAACAACACTACCTACAGATACCTACCTGCTGTGCAACTGGAAAACAAAAATTGGTGATCTGCTAGTGTTCAGTTGATTTGTAGGTCATTTTCACACAAGTCTACAAGAAACTGTCAACAGGAGGTCACTACGTATCAACTGTTTCAGTGACATACATTCTTGTTCCGGTATTAATCAGTCATAAATTGAAAAGTATGTTGAAACCTAGATCAAAATACCTTACTGTAAGCGACGCTATTTATATGGAGTATTTTACTTATCTTGTTAGCCACGCCTACACAAACTGTGTAAGTGATGACGCACTAAATGAGATGGCCTAAAACACAGCGTCAAAAATTGCTCAGTTCTGACTTGTAGGTAACCGTTTAACTAGGCAATGGATCAGAATGATTTCTGTGGAGAATTTCAGAGTGGCTCATTACGACTCGGTCACCCACTTAAGTCAGATCTGACGCGAATCAGCCAGTTTGTCTACCATCCACATGATGGATCTCTACATGCGTGATATCTTTCGGTCGCACGTATTTTTCGTTTTTTAAGTCATTGTCAGGTTGAAGTATTGCTTGATTGCCTTGGTTTGCACCAATTGAACCTGTACAAACTGAGGTTTATTGTTTCACTCTATGATATATACGTGTTGACACTCGAAACACACAACGGTTGAGGTGGACAAGGTTTGTTTTCAGTTAAGCGAAGAGAGAATAGAGAAAAGAAGTCAGTGCATACCGCCTGGTTAGTGAAACTGAGAACATGGCATAAATACACAGCACTGGCTTGATTTCACAGGGTTAAAATTTATGTTAGAACCAAGGAGCAAAACCCAGACCACATGAACTCCTTTTTATCGGACTATGATGTTTACAAAGTTTAAGTAGATACAACATAATTTGCTCCCTCAAGTAGCCCTTTTTGTGATTAACCTTATCCAAAACAAAGTTTTACCCTAGACAACTTGCAAAATTGTTAGTTAAAAGCAGAAATTCACGAACCTCCAGTGTGTCCACAAAAAGTGATGACTGGAAACCGTGAAAAAGTTATACCTCAATGAACAGAACTTGGATAACATTATCAATCCCGTGCCAAATACAGTTATTTTACGAAACAGGACTACTGAAAGCAATGTATTGTTTGCAAACTTGCAGACAAATTCAAACTTTTTTCTGTTGCCTTCTCTCTTACTTGGTCAACTGACTGATGTGTATGACACATCACAATTTCTAATAGTTATCTGTGACGTTGGTTTTCAAGATGCTATTACTTAACAGAAAGATCAGTGCGCCAAACGCACCGCGCACCACCGAGAAATGATCCCGAAGAACTGAAACAGTGCATATTTGTGACGTAGGTATTCAAGGAAAAAGAACCGAACTCAATTCAAGAAACGCTGCCTAGATCCGAAAGTAGGCATATTTCCAGATTTATTAGCCCACATGAAACGACCCGAAGTGAATTTGCGTAGTCATCAAAAGTTGATCTGTGAGTAATCTGTGCATACAAAGTGTGCTAAAAAAACGGTGCCACTTGAATGCCGGCCGTAAGTTTCAAAATTGGGCTCATTTTCCTTGTCGCAAAATAGTTCATTTAAAAGTAAATCGAAATTTATCCGTCCTTTAGATAATTTGCAAAAACGATTTCAGAACCATTTTTTTATATTGGTGCAAAGAAACGTTGAGTGTGAACAAAAAGGACTTCAACTGTATGTAATAAATTCAACGTTGACAGCAACTTACCTCCATGTGCTCGTTTTTAACTGCAAAATGTTGAAAACGTTCTGTTAAGTAACTTTCTGTAGAATTCAGAATGGGCATACCTCTTGTTCGCCGTAATGAACAAGTGTTTACTTGTCTTACGGATGCCTTTTAACTCAAACCATTATTAACTATCAGAATGAGGTCTGGCATCAGGTGCTTTACTGGCGACGACTGAAGAACACACTAATCATTGGATGACCTGAACGTGTATCGTTCAAGTCGAAAGCTCAGCCCGATCAAGTTTGACAGAATAAACAGCAATACATTTCAAAGTTTATGAGAAAAGTTTGAGGGAAATTTCTGTTTCACAGACTTGTGGAGGAAATTCGTCCGATAAGTAGATGCTGAAAGTCAGTCACCATTTCAGTCGATATCGAGAAGCATTTTACGATGAACGCGCACACCGTTCGCTCAATAGTACTTGGGTAAACTTATATCTTTTTACTGATCGTTCTCATTGGGGACTTAATGCGAAATCCGCAATGAAACGTGTCAGGAACGACCAAAAGTTGGACGGAAATGAAATGGATGTACCTGGTCCCGACGCTTCGTTAATTACCGGTTCCAGACAGGTAGTCTCAGATTGGACACTTCTGTAGTTACTATCGACATGCTAGCATTGACCTGCTGTTTGCAGGTAGGATCGTTTGATATCCAAACTCTCCAATGGAAAATCTGTTTTACCCAAAAACTCAACACAACTGAATTAACCAACAGAAATTAGTGCGCCGTTTGAAGTGAGGACAGCACTCAGGTAACGTACGAGCGCGTTAACTCGAGAACATCAAAGCAAAGTCAGTTCCGATAGTATTGTTATTTAGAGCGTTCAAGCAAGGACTCCATCTACGCATTTAGGTTGCTAAAATGAATCGTTTGTTAGCTTGGCTATTAAAAGTAGTCAAACAGAATGTGAATGTGCTCGACTGTTCACACCCCTCTACAGCCAATTTTTATTTACAACATGCAGATATATGTATCTATGTGCATTTACAGCCACGGTTAGCTTTGTTTCCCGTTGTTCGGTTATTTATTCATTCTACTCCGACAATTTTTCCGACAGACACATTGAAAACTATTGATACTGACGAAAACCAACATTCTTTCACTACGGGTCCTACATTCTGAACTACTCAGTGCGAAGAATCGAGTGTGTTGAGGCGAATTCAACCGCCTTCAATTTGTCACCTTTCCGCCGTTGTGATCGTCAAAGTAACCTGATTTGGGAGACTATTTTTGCTCAGCTACCCATCACATGGTGGCTGGAAATACACAACAACAAACGTGAGCACTACTTTCGCGTGGCTGACGTGTTTCTGCATTCTTGATTAGCAGTGTGCCAGCAGTTTTTTCGTTTATGCTTTCCTTAAGATATATGAGCACTTTTCAGTCGTCACCGTCAGTTCCCAATCTTCCAGACGGTGAACATTGTCCACAATTTCACAGCATGAGGTCCTCTCTTCGGGTTGCATCATATTACTCCTCAGCTACTTGCTGCATTATACAGCACCACGAACGCCAAGTATAACGCACTCATCATAAGAAAGATGTCCTCCTTAATTAATGAGTGTTTACAGTTGACTGTACAGTGACTCCGTTGGCAAGCTACGATATACTGACTATACAAACAGACTCCGCATCCGACCGACTACTACAAGTTGATTACAAAACGACCTGCTAGGAATGGAGTGATAATCTTTCAAAATTTATTGTGCAACTCATTTGGTTACCTGGTCTAGGCACAGACTTAAACAATTGAACTCTATAGAATAAACAGCTTCGTCTTTGAGTTTTCTTGAAATATTTGTTAAACCATCCTCAAATTTACGTTTGCGGATAGCTTGAAGGAACGTGTTTTGAGTACTTCATGGACGAGTTGAGCCTGTCAGTATCGGCAATCGTGAGAATCGAAGTAAGTTACTAATTACAGCAACCTGACTGGTTGATATTTTTCAAATCTGCTTCAATTCATGTTATAACGGTTAATAGTACAAAACGTTTTTCTGCACGCTTATGCTCTGTCTGGATCCCTTTCTGAATGGTTTGATCAGATCGACTTTTGGGTGCAACTTGTAAAAAGTACGCGCCTGAAAAGCCTCTACAGCCAATTCTATATATAGCAATATAACCATAGCTTCGTGCTTCGCTAGTCTGTGATTGTCCTCTTCCACATATTGCTATAATACTCTATGTGTCCGCACTCTCCAAGGAATTTCCAACAGTTTCTCCTCTACCTATACAATTCATCTGATCAACACATTGTGCAAATTGCCTGTATATGTGCTCGCATTTCTCAGCAACATAGGGATTGACCAGTTTTACTTTCTAGGGGCTAAAAAGCAAGATCCATAGTAGTTATGGTCACAAAAACCATTTCAAAAGGCTGTATTGTTTCTGGGAAACCTGTTGATAACGTCATCTTCACTCTCTTGGGGGGTACCTACTGTGTTTTCTTTCATTGCTATTTGATTTCCAGGTCAGTTTATCAGTAGCTGACTGGTTCACACTAATGAACAATCAGCACAGAGTACGGACTTTTCAATTGAACGGTAGGCCGTTCTGGTGGTGTAAGGAGGGTATCTTATTTGGTTCAAACATAACTAATCTACGGGGCTGAAAGTTCGGTTGGCTTAATTCAGTTGTGTTGCACTCAGACATAAATTTTCATTGAGGTTTTTCTGAACTGAAACTTTGCTAGACGTGGGAAACAGAATTGTGAATGCACATGTATGGGTAATACACGGTTCAAAGGTACATTCAACGGATCCTTGAGAGACACCCATAATCTGCTCAAAACAGTCAGTTTGTCATATCAGAAAACAAAGATACCGGAAGCCTTTTCAGCACGAGATAAGGTTTGGAGCTGGATCGATAAGCCTTTGAAAAATGATAATATTACACCCATGATTCACGTCACGAAACATTTGAATTCATGTGTGGCAACCATCAGCCCGCATTATATACCTTTTCGCCGAAGTGCTCGTAAGATCAAACTAGGGTGGGCTGAACTAGGCAGCCCGATACAATGGGGTAGTTAATGCCTACGTGTCTGACAATCCTGTTAGAACAGATTTTGACGCCTGTTCGGATTCGCTGAGAAGTTACTGCCATCACTGGCTACTTTTGGCCTAACAGCCATAGACTTGTTCTCTAGCAAAGTTGATTTGCAACCTTCTAAGGTTCTCATCATAAGGGACAATGAAATCGTCAACAAATATCCCTGACAAGGAAATTGTTTCAACTCCCAGTCATCCACATATTTGTTCCATGTTGTTGACTCCATCCTAAATAGGTGTACTCCACGGACATCGATTTCTAGGGCACAAGACTATCCCTTCTAACTAGTTCAGGCTTGTATATTTTGGCTAATAGGGAAATTGTGGTTAACATGTTGTGTAGCACACCTGCGTGCGTTCTAATCCTCCGTCATCTCGGACAATTTATTGCTTTATCCGCTGTTATGTTTCTAAACCATAATCCATTAGTTTGGAGGCTACACCAGTACCAGTTCTGTGAATCAGGCTAGCCCACATTCAACTTAATCTTGTTACATAAATTTGTACGGTCATACTCTACGCAGTCCTTAGATCCTTCTCATTTACTCCGAGATAAACAAAACAACCGACTTTGGTGTGGATTATAATCCATAAATGTCGGCCACTGGCATACTTACAGTTGGATGTGAGGGACGAGTTCGTCGGTTACCTATAGCTAATGAGCGGCAACAAACATAGAACCAATTACGTAGTTCCAATAACTTTTGACCATTAAACGCACTAATTATACGACGTTACCTTTAGAAATTACAATGTCACCTAAGATCAAGAGACAGATTGAGTTTCTGTACACTTGCAGTTAGTGTTATTAACCTCAGTACTGATCAACAGACTCCACTGGGTCTGAGATGAAAGATACCAAAGACTCCCAAATGCTTTACTAACTACAAATGACCTATCCACTGTTCGATAATTTGTTCTGCTCCCCACTAAATCTGTTCCATGGATGACGTAGACTCAACGTGCACCACTACATAAGCCTCAATAATTCAACACACGGTCTTGACTCCTATCACAGTGCATAATTCGGTATTGGTTTACGTCTTGCCTGCCTTAAATATTCCCGAAGTTTTAATAAGTTCACCTGAAAAGAAAAACATTTTAAACACACATAGAACATTACTAATAAACGTTATTACTGACTGCTGACGAGTCGTTCTCAAAGTACAGCTAATCAGTCGGCTTCAACACATCCCTTAAATAGATCAGACCCAATTTCTGAGCGATTCTATAATCCCAGCGGATATTCGGAAGGTGTTCAAAGTAAGGTTGTAGAGAGTATGGAATATGGCTGTAGATCAATCGTTTCATGTGTAACTCCAAGCCTCTGTTATCTTCATCTGAAAGCTTCACCTGAGAGTAGTGACCAAGAGTGTTATCATCACTGAAACACAATATACTACCGTCAATCGATCGCACCTGGAAGTTTTGAGAAGGACCTAACCAAAACGTAAGTTGAGAATTGTATAATGCTCAATAACCACTTATTACAGGCAATATTGTCGCAAAATTTACATATTTTTCCTTCAGTTGCGACATTTAATTGTTCTGAGATATTGTGTATCTCATAAATGTACTTTTTGGGAAGCCAATACAGACTGACCATGTCAAGTCGAGTTCTGATGACGAGTAGAGCATCCGGTTCAAAAACCCGTAGTATCACGCTTAATGTGGCTTAAGAGTGCGCAGAACGTCCTACTCAGACTCAATTACTTGGTAGATGATACCGAGGTAGGAAATGAGTCGTCCACTTTTTTCGTCAATGTTGGCCTTCTAGTATTAACAATTGATCTAGTCAGAATTTACGTTTATGAACCGGGCGTTAATCCGTCTATCATTTTGTTGGAAATATAACAGTCCGAATGTTACTATGATATGAAACAGGATCATATTCACTACGCAACTTACATAGCTCCTTCCCCCCTCCCAGATGTCACCCGCTATGAACGTGTTTCTATAAGTATGAGTTCAGATGCCGATTTACCTCAATATTCAATCTCTAACCAGTGATAGATATTTTCGATGCATCAAACCAGTCGATATCTTTGGAAACTGTAGTCCAGTTAATATGAAACTAAGACCTTACCGTGAAGGTCTCTGGTTCGATTCTCACTTCAGTCAACCTTATCCTTTCGAGTCTAGGCAAGGTCCAACGGCAAGTCCAACAACGACAAATTGTTTTGAAGTGATTATCGATCACTCGATATTTAGATGATGGACGCATTGTATATTAAGAAACACCCAAATGGAGCAATTGACAAATCATAAATTTATGAAGTAACGGGAGCCATAAAAAACAAACAATTTTCTGATCGGCGATGACAAAACCCACTTTTAAGTAACTCATTCATTTTTCCTTCCCCCAAGTATGATGCACAAAACGGATAAAGTCCGTTTCTCTGCGAGCCGAAACGCCCGTAGATATTGATTTAAAGACTTGCCGTCTATTACAGTGAGATTTCAAATTTGCATACTTGAAGCGAGCAGTTCAAATCAGTGAAAAGCCTACATACCTGTTTGTCACAGTATGTAGAGGCAAAAGACTGGCTTAAAAATGTATTTGTGCAAACAGCAAAGTATAACGAATACTTTCGCTGAAACCCCAACAAGTATAACACGGAACCAATGACGTCAGTGTAGTGAAGCAAGACCAGCAACAATAATTCTATAAGGTGAAGGTAAATTACTACAGATTTCTGGCGGCGAACAAAAAACGGAACAGATAACTTCATAAAAGATCCGGCGTTTGCAGTAATCCAAGGAGACTACTCAAAAAATGTAATTCCCAGTAGGCCTATTAGGTGACCGAATGGACATCAGATGCAAGCGAGCAGACAATCTTGTCAATTTCTGGAATTTAAATTAAGTCAAACTTCTCACACTATCCTGGTGGTACTGTTAGCTCTTGTCGCGGAATTGTTGCACCATTGTTCACACTGTGGATGAAAATCATAAACACATTACCAGTATATTTGCACACGAAAACACTGAGGTTTACTGGGAAGTCTTTCATAGTGGATCTCTAGCTTGCAAATGAGTGCATACTGACTTTTACAGTGTATTGTCTTCACCTTTGGGTTTCAGCATCTCGAATAAACGCCCTGTTTGTCAACGTTAACGGTCACACAACACCTCGTTTAATAGTGCCAACGAACGAAAATCGTCATAGTTTAGATTGAAACATTTCATCACCGATCAACAAATTAAAACAGCATTATACACCTACATTACTCTTTTACATTATAAAGAAGTTTTCGGTAAGGGTTAGAGTAGGCCGAGAAGATCCAACGGTATTAGCCGTGCCTTTTTTGCTATCAAGCAATTCCAGGATGCCTCGTGCAATTTGGTTTTTAGTATTGCACTCCTCCAGCAGACTGTCAGGTTGTGAGACTTATCAAGCTGATCGTCATTGGACGTATCATGAATACAGATTACTCCTTTCTGATGTTAAATTGTAGTTATTTTTTGGTTTAGCTTAACTCAGTCTGAGAGTAGGTTTGGAAAGCAACCCATACTGTAATCAGTATAGCGATATTACGCTGTAATTTATCGTGTAAATTGTCGGACCGAAAACTGTTTCACATTCTTGAGTACTTATAAGCAAAAATTATGTACCTTGCAGTCATATCGTTTCAGTGACTGGTGTTAGTCACCGCTGAATTTGAGAGATAGTAAAATACGAACCAGAAATCAAACGTTTGTAGCAACAGGGGCTAACAAACCTGGTACACAGTTGATCCATCCGGAAGTCAGTGATTATCCAGAACTCAAACAGCTAGCTTATTCCTAGTTTGTACTAATCAGCTAGAAACAAACAAATCTGGGGAAAATATATATCAAAGCGTAGTTCTGAAAACATATGGGTTAATGGTCTTACCGATGTCATGCAAGCTCCTGAGTTGCTATACTCGTTGCTTGGTTTTTCCTGGTCTGAGTGATCTGACATTATCCTGCTTTGCGTGCAGTCACATTACTGCAAGGTAGCAAGCGTTAGATAGTGTCACGTCAAAACGTTTGCTGTCCGTCTTCTAATGTTTTAGCTGAGCTGTTTTTATGTACGATCCCTAATCATTTGACACTGGTTGCTTAAACGCCACAACAAATTTTTGGCGAGAATTACTCAAAAATATTTTCACTTTCAAAAGATCTATTGTGCTTTGTTATACTAAATGTAGTCCGTATAAGAGTGAAGTGCTAACCACGAGCATTGAAATTTGTAAGAGCCCCTATAAAACAAAGTTACCTTGTTCAGTGTCATGCGTCGATCAGATCCCACGATATTAAAGCATGCTTCAAAAGAGTAATCACCACCGTCATCAACCTAAATAAACTTTTCAATGAATGGGTTACAGTGTTGCCACACTAAATCACAATGTCGTTCAACTACCGTAACTGAAAAAGCCTTAAATTTAAACATAATTCCAGAACGCCTCACTACACCGTGTCAGTTTATAACCTCACTGTTCTGTCTAGCACAGTATGCTTACTTGGGTGCACGTACTTACACCGCTTTCTACATGGTTGGATGACGCAGCTTGCCTTCATTTAGAAAGCTGTTTTTAAGCACACCCAGTCTGAAACTGGGATACTCTGTATTCGGTCGGAGATAAATGCCATTTTCGTGGGTAACAAGAACAAACACAAGAACAACGAACGACCACACCTGTTCCTCTCCCATAACAGAACTCCGTACATGACCTTATGGTGTTAAACTTGGGATACGGTTCTCCCATTCTGAAAGCATGAATGAATGTTTCCAGGTCAGCTAACTACAACGGCATACTGCACGTTAGCGTTACCAACAAATCAATGTCAGGCTAAGTTTTCACAGCTACCATCATCTGTTACATCGTTGTTCATCCACGGTAAGTTTCAGTCAGCCATTTACACAACATACAAACATCTGTGATAGTAACAAAAAGTGATTTGAAGGCAGATAGCGAATCAGTATTGAGACTCTTTGTGTGCAGGGTGCAAGATTTGGTCCTCAAGCTATGTTATAACCAGATGAGCGCAAGTAACATGAAACTGAAACGTTAACGACATTGGTGCAAACGATTGTTTCAGCCTCATAAATAGACAATAGGTATACATGCACGAAAATGTAGTACAGTGCAGTAAACCTGGAGGTCAAGCCAGTGGATTGTTAGTTGAGGTGAATGACTATTATAAGGATGCTCAACTAAATGTTTTTTATTCGTCTATTCAAAATTAACTTAATCAGATCCTAAGAATATTGGAATGATTTGGGACTAGTGAAAGTGTGTGGCTATATTACTATGAAATTTCTACGCAGCTCCACACAATAAACTGACCTACACAGTCTATAGTTTTGTTGTTATCTCACGCATACTCATTATGCGAAATACTTTGAAGGCGGCCGTAACCCACAGTACCTATTTATGAGAGGAGTCGTCACAAATGAATTCGTCTCATCCCACTGTTTGCACACAGACTATACACTACTTGAAATGGTTCCTTCCTAACCGGATCAAGCCTCTGGTGAGTACGCACCTTTGCAATCTCAAAAACTATCGCGTAAATTCGACTGGTTTATGTTTATTATATTCTAAACACTACTCACTTTGCTCCAGGTAGTTGGAAGTATCCTCATCAAATACACTCTTGGACTCAAACAGAAATGTTTGTTCTCAGCAAATGTAATACTCAGTAAAATGTCTATTTAACACTAACTAGCCATTAAGAGCCAGAGTTCTTTATTTACCCTCCCAAGTCTATTTAGATTAATCGATATACCATGTATGAACTCTATTCAGTAGCTTACCTATTCATAATCTGTCGTTCTGTTCTAGTTTGATATTAAATGCTTGTGGATTTATGCTCATAACACCTCAAACTTTACAACTTTCCACTGATCTTCTGCGTTTCGTGTTTTCACTTTAGTTTCACTGTTTCAAAAAAGACTTCACTAAATTTCCAGGAAAAGATTTCATTGTTGTGTGCAGATTCCTTAGACTTGTTAATGTCAAGCAGGTTCTCTCTACCGCCTCCCTGTGCTCCACATTTGAATCTCAAAAGTTTCTATAGGAGTACATATCATGGTGTCTTCAGTCAATCCCTTCGATCTGTATACACGAAAGTTATTGCATACTAAGCTCCACTTTTGACGTGCAATGACTTTTTGTCATTGTGGTAAATAAACCAATGAGTGATCTATTAGACTGATTAATCAACAGTAATACTGATGGCACACTAAGTGTTTCACCAAAACGTCGCAAGCAAACAACAAGAAAACCTTGTTGCTATTGAAGAGTTTGTATAACCGTCAAATCTATCAGCTAAATATCCAACCCTCTGCAGAGTGAACAGACAGTGTTGACACTGTGCTCATAAGATTACTTAAATGTAAATCGATCATAACAAACATTCAAAATACTATCAAGTTGCAGTTTAAATTCATATGAAATGGATAACAAACATCCTTAACACTGTTCTCCCAACTTGGTAGGCCACTCTAACCCAGACCGAAGTAGGAACGGTTTTATAATGGTTCAAACTTTCAAAGGATCTGAACGTGTTTTCACACCTATCCCTTGATTTACAAGATACTCGAATTACGTGTTTTTGGTTCAGACACTTTGTTGTGAACATCAAATAAACGTATTGAAATTCGAGACTAGCATTTCTTCGCCAATGAGTCGAAGTTGATTGATGTAGCACATACAACGGGGAACTCTAAATTTGTTCGTTCGAATACTAAAAACTGTTTTAAATTCACTCTGTCAATAAAAAGCAGAACCAACTGATAAACTCCACGTATTTTTACCGAAAATGAAGATTTAAGTCATATAATCTTTAACGATTGATATCAATGTCTAATCTACCTTTTTGCAGTGCTTTCTATATAATGATCATGCCTACAGAACACGAAGATTAGTCACTCTAGATGTTGGATACAGTGAGATGCTGTTACCTTTGTCTGTATTCTAGAGATAGCCTCTCGAGTTTTCAAGACCTCCTGCTTTCAATGAAAGCTACATTGTTTTATGTGATAACAGTCATAGTGAGAAAGTAAATTGCGTGAAAATGTGGAAAGAACGTTGTGATTCTAAAAATCAATACAAATTACTTTGGCGAGTTTAAACAATTACCTATTGCAACACGCAAGCAATAACTTCTTTTATTATTTCATCCTTGTCAAAAATTAGATTGATGAACTGCCATATTTGGGTCGTTTAGTGTTTTCATTAGTTATATGAAACCAAACTAACGCCAACTTCGAAGAGCTGTTTTACTTTGACGTGATCGGATTGATTACAGTGCTTCAAAATGGATCAAATTTCTTCCTAATCTCTCTATTTCACCCGATACTACGACGTAAGTACAATCAACTGAGACTTTCCCAGTGTATTCCAATAGTACAACCGTCAACTCACTATTAGTTAAACGAGGATCAGATGTTACGGAATATCAAACATGTGCATGGGATCCACGAAATCTACCACAACTGATTCCAACTTCTGGAATCACGTCCAGCTATGGTCAACGTTCACCGGTAGTGTGCGTGTGATAAATTGGGAAACAAAATCCAGCGAGGTGCTTCCTACGTCTGACATTCAGACTCAGTAATTTGGGCATTAAATTCAGCTACAAGGTTACTGGTCATACCGCCTTCTTATATTAAGAGAGAATGCAAATATTCAATCCTCAGGTAAACTGACCAACTTTTCTTTGATCAAAGCAAAAAATTTGTTAAACATTTTCTAGCCTTATTGGTTAGGTTCGATCAATAACGTCTTAGTTTCAGGAACTGTTATATTGTTTGTACAAATTGCTTTTCGTGCTGTCGAACTTTTACACGTGAAACTCTTAAATGTTCTTCAGTTTCGACGACGAAGAAGGCAATTAGTCAGTACTTCTTGACTTGACAATTCTCCCCAAAACCTCGTTCATTGGGTTCGTCCACATCGACGAACCAATTAAACTGGTAATTAGTTAGCTCACATGCTGCTGTGCCATCTTCTTGTGCGTTTTAGCAGGCTATTTTTCGGTTTAAACACAATATATTTCAAGTTTCGTTTAGTTCAGTTCATCTACACGTCACTGGTGAAGCTGAAAGTAAGACGAGAAGAATTAGGGTAGAATCTCTTCGAAAGTAGCCATGAAAGGTGGTATCATTGCTAGCTGTTAGAGGTCAGATGCTATCTGAGTGTGTAGGCCGTAGACTGTTTTCATCTGTAATTATTAGCTGAGATTAGTAGTGATAGAAGAATAAATCTCCTCTTAACGTCGTGTTGGTTCCAATTCACCAGTTGGAAATTCATGCTTTTATTGAAACAGCATTCAGTTAGTGAATTCATGGTTGAACTGATCATTGTGATACGTAGATGTTGTCTGTCATGCAACAAGCTGAGTGAAGCCTGATTCATAACATCGTCTAATCGGGCATCAATCAACACGGTTTGCTATTCGGACCGTACGTGTGACATTTTTGACCAGAACTTCTAGTACACTTGGGTGCTATCGAATGAGGTAGCCATCTTTTCGAATAAACTGCCGCTTTTAGGTACAAGGAGTAAAGCTCTATAGAATTCAAAAACGTCTAGTCCATACATATAAAACACTGAAACTAACAGGGCGGCTTGCTGCCTTCCATTAAGTTACATTTGAACAGTCTTTGCTACTGTGCTCATTTCAAGTTTAAACGGCGTGCAGCAGAAGGTCGACAAATCGGGGGGAGAGCCTAATATGTAAACACGAAATAACACTCGCAACTATTTTGAAGTTTCTCGACTTAGTCTCCTGAAAGTTACGGAAATGAGTATGCTTTCACAACATGGCATTTCTGGTGTCTCTTCTTGCTTCCGGGCAACTACTACAACCCTGCTGGTGGCTTTTGTCCAAAAGGCTGTGATTTCAGGACATTTAGGTCATGTGATGCTAAACCACTCGGAAGCGCTTGATCAAGAAATCACCTGGGAAATTCCAAGGTACTTATTTATTTTGCCCTCTTTTAGTGTGCCGATTTGTTTCAGCTAGCTGTGTATCTCTTTTTAACATAATGTCTTCGTTGGACCAATTATCGTTACACAAATAGAGTAGTTTCCCTTACGTAACCTCTGCTTTCAATAACAACCGTTGAAACTGTTGGTGTTTCCGTCTCAATTCCTGCCCTCATCACTGCGGTCACTAAGCCGGTTGCGTACCGAACTACACTGTGCTTGCCCCGGCTAAATTCTGGTTTGTGTTAGTATGAGTTGTTCCGCACGGAGTTTTACTCCACTGGCTAACAGCGGTGTATGTGCACGTGTCGGGATCAATTAGCAGATTACACTGCCCTTTTGAGTGAGTGTGTGTGTGTGTGTGTGTGTGAATGTACTAAGAGTTTTACCTTCAAACTAACCTACCAACTGGCTAACCAGCATTGAGTGAGTGGACAGAAAGGCCTCACTGACACATCTTCTGGTTCTATTCCTTCAAGTAAATGTGACCACAGGCGGTGCAGCGTAAGCCGCTTGTAGCACTTATGCGCATGCATCCCTTAGCATCGGTCATTGTAGCAGGCTAATCCGAAAATTATGCTGCCAAGTGTTGTAAATTTGAGAGTCGTGTCAGAAGAAGGGTAGTTACATGACCTGTCGCTGTAGTTCATTTCACGATTATATCACCTAGATGTTCGAGAACCACCACGGACCGGTGAACATACAGTTTAGTTTTGCAACCGCAGACAGGATAATTTTTGTTATAAAAGCCATGATAGGCCAGTTGGCCAGCCTCTGATCCGAGAATCAACGCTTGTTCGGTTACACCGTTCAGAACCACAAAATGGAGTTTCCTGTACAAGCAAATCCGTAAACTCAAGTGAGTCGACTGATGTATAACTCCGAAAGTACACATGCCTCCAAGTCGAACAACATCGTAATTTAAGCTTAATCATCAACTTGCGATTCATTTTTTCTTGAACCAAAACGTAAGTCGGAAGATTTTTAACTGACTACGTTGGTAACGAAACTAGGTGCTACACTAACTTGGAAGTAAGTCATTCGCGGACTTACGCGGTAGCCAATCAACGTCAAATTCAAGGTGCAGGCTGGTTTGAAATGTAGATGAATGAGCTGGCGAAAAGTCAAAAGTTTACAGAAGAGGTTGGGTGAGGGAGTCGAATCATATCAGAAATTTGGCGATTAAAACGGGGGACAGATTATTATCGAAACGAGAAACGTATGCTGTTCCAACTGGATCAGTTCTCTCCTTTATCCGTGAACACCCACGGAAGGAGAATGATGGTGTCCCAAAATGCACACTACAGTGAACCTCCGCATCTAGGGGGAGATTTTAAAAGTTTGCTTAAATGCGGTTCTCATCTTAGGTGACCGGTACACAGCAGACCTAAGCAAAATGAGCACATATAGGGCTGTTTACAATGAAATATCAATAGATTTACATTAATACTCGACTTGACAAAACCGAAAATTATTCTGGTGGTTATATGAAGTTAAATGCTTGTCTTCCTTGTAATCCGCATGAGTGAGAACGACCCCAAAAAGACTGGCGTGGTTATTGTTTCAACTAGCTAAATTTGAATTATCATGTGCAATCCACATCAGTAGATCAGGTAATTATTAAAGTGACGGTTTTTCCGCAACACCCCCTTCCTATTGAATGTCTAGAAAAAACCATATGAGAAAAGACATGAGCCAGAGAGTATAAGCACAATTTTTGCATGATTATTAGTGAAAGCATATACCGTAGTAGTTTGTTACTGAGATGAAGAAAATGGAGGACTTAAAACCGCAGCTCAGTGGCCGTCTCAGCAAATTGCTGACCGCCTGTAGCTCAGAGATGGACGTAACTGGTGAGACGTTCTTGGTCAGTGATAGACGATTGGTTTACTGAGAGCCTCAAATCTTCTTACTGATCCGTCACAAACTAATGAAAATAGTGCTGGTCAAATGTTTGGAGTTTAGGCTTCTTCAGACTGAAAATCACCCATACCTGATCACAATCCTTATATTCAGACAAGCCTTCCATCTAGCCCACTAGTAAAGGAAACACTAAAACTGTGTTTGGCTCTTATTAGAGCGTATCAATGATATATATCCTCATCCGGATCGAAATCCGCACTCTGGCCCTCTTGTTTATGGGACAACCCCGCCAACCATAACGTGATTAACTCGCATAACTGAATAGTCATACTGAAACGTACAACCACAAATCTGTTTGAATAAGGTTCAACTTTTTTGATCATCTTAGCCTCACAAACATTAGGGCCGGAATGTGAATTCCGGTTCGGACAGGGGTATGCGTTAATAATAAGCTTAAATGAGGGCGAAACTCGCGTCTAATGCTTCATCTAGACGTCGACTAAATGAAAAGAATGCCTCAATGTGAGGTCTGTGATCAAGTTTGAATGGTGTTCAATCTGAATTGATGACAATATGTTGAGCCATATTTCTACAACTGGCCTTAATAGAACAAGCGTGAACTATAAGTATTCTGGTCATTGCTGACCGTAATTCGCTATACTGCATTGCCTAAAGAGAACAACTGTGTCCACTCTAATACAAAGGTAATCCTGCACATGCAAAATAAAATCACCAAACTAGGATCCATTTCTTCGACTCACCCGTTCTGTGAAGCAGTGATGCTCACATGCCTTGACTTTCTGACAAAGGTTCACTTCAAATTCACAATGTGGTCCTTCAAACTGAGGCGGACACTGGCACTGACCAGATGGAGTACACGTACCGCCATTAATACACCGGTTCCCACATAAATCAACCTCGATCACACAGGTACGATTATCCGACTGCAGCCTGTAACCAGGCTCACAAGCACAGTGATAAGATCCGACTGTATTGTGACAAATTTGCGAACATTGATGACGCTGGTCAAAAGCGGCTGAGCATTCATCAATATCATGTTCACAGCGCACGCCACTGTAGCCCGGATAGCACTCACAATGTGTTCGGGGAGTGCCATCCTCACTGTATTTCATGCGGCATACGCCGTTTATACAACTCCGACCGTAACACTCTCCAGATTCATTGATGCATCTGGGATCGCATATGTCTGGAACACAGCGCGTTTGGTCTACAGAATCCTTTATATATCCTGGTTCGCACAAGCAGTGATAAGATCCAAAAGTATTAACGCATCGTTGCTGGCATCCGTGTCTTCCGGTTGCGCATTCGTCTACATCTTGTCCACAATCAACACCTTCAAAGCCAGGGCTGCAAGAACAACGTCGATCCAGACCGCACGTGCCCTGTTTTTCTACACACGGCGGTTGACACTGGTCAGGGATGCACCAGTTCGGGTTCTGATGGCTAGGCGAGTAACCCACGTGACAGCTACATTTGTAGGAACCATGAGTGTTCACACAGATTTGATCACACGAGTGTGTTCCTTGTTTACATTCATCCACATCTGTCGTGCACCACTCACCCTCAAATCCCGGCAGACAGATACAGCGGTTCCGATGATCGCATAAACCTTGACCGGGTACGCAGTTGGATGGACAATTCATAACCCACTCACAACGTTTCGGATCTTGCGGATGGATTGTATAACCGTCGAAACATTCGCATCGAAACGAACCGTACGTGTTCACACATCGTTGTTCACATTTGCTGTGTCCACTCAGACACTCGTCAATGTCAAGATTACAATCAGGACCTGTCAAACCGGATGGGCAGCCTTGTGCGCGCTCACAACCTTGACCCGAATAGCCCGGATCACATATACATTGTTTGGTCTGATTGTCACATAGACCACGCCCGCTACATCCCAGTGGGCAACGGAAGACATCCAACTCGGTCGGTACACATGAATTTGTTCTATCCTGCCCAGTCCACGGATTGCAAACACACATGAACAGATCACTCACATTCTTGTTCATGGTACATCCAAACATACACTGCAACGAATAGAGTTGCTCACACAATGATGTGTTCAAAATCGTACACTGCGGGCCGTAAGTGCCACTTGGGCAGACGGAAGTTGCATTTGGTGCACATCTTGTTTGTCCCACACAAGGAGTATCACATTGCATCTCACTACAGGACATCGTCCTTATCGGTTTTTTCCCTCGACAACGGCTTTCGCTACCTTCATCACAATTCACAGGAATGCAGAATGGAGGTATACAATCTCGGTCCTCTGCCGCGTCATAAGACCATAACCGTTCTCCGGTTCCATCATCATAATATGGTTCAGTTCGTTGACCATAGCCCCAAAATTCACCCTCCTCATTCCATATCATCCTTTGTGGATGAGTAGGCGTGTTGTACGGAGAGAGGCCGTGTGTCTCATCAGGGTCCATGAATGCACGCTTGACACTGTTCCAGCTGGGTATTTCACCCTTCAGAGGATTAGAAGTGGATGGAGACCAAAGTAATGAATTTTGAGTGTACGCGGAGTCCAGTTGCATTTTTGCTCCAACTGCGTGTGATGAAGGCTTGCTGAACGGATTCACTAGCGGTGACGTGCGAGTAATTTGTTCAGATTGTTTGTATTCCTGCTTGCTGCCTCTGGTGAAAGTATGCCAACCATCCCAAGCGTCACCAGTACCACCACCCCCACCACCAGGCCATAGTTGGTTTGAAGATGGCCAAACCGTTTTCGAAATGCGTGTCACATTCAGGTAAGGGTTAACAAATTTATTCCATCTACTATCTTCCAAAGTTAGTGGAATTCCTTCCAAGATTGTCGATAGGACCAAATAAATCAGAATTAGTTTCTCAGTACTAAGTTCCATTTTGCTCTCTGCTAACGACTAATTTCTTGGACTTCCGGCTCTTTCGTTACCAGTAATCCCACCATGTCTACCTCTCGGAAATGAAAATGACGAATGGCCTTGTCTCACCAATTGAGACAGTGAACCAATCACGAACCGGTTAGTATCAGTGACCTTGCAAAATGGTCGAACACCAATCTGGTAATTCCCATAGATTATGGGTGCCGAATTTTGCACGTTAAGGTCTATAATCCGTCCAATCGTGCAACATTTCGATTCTGTACGTTAGTCGGGAAATCAAATTAGGATCATTTGTTAGAATGTTTTTCATTTTTTCTGACCCAACCAGAAAAAAAAGTACCAACCCGTTGGCGAGAAAACAGTGTATCTTTTTGTAAATTGGTTCCATACTTTATCAGATGGTCAAAAAATCTGCTTTCCGTGACTATTTAGATAGAAACCAACCAAATATATTCATTCAGTGACATTAAACAACTGAGAAATAATCAACGGATGAAGTATAATAATCTCAGTATCTAATGTTTGTAATCCTTTATGAAATTCGACAGTGATTAACAGTTTACGGCATTGACAATGAGTCAAATGAGGGTCACCTATGTCAACTTTCAAACATAACGGTTCAACTGTTTGATCAGTCGGCAAAGTTAAAGTGTACTCACTGGCTAAGGTGTGAAAATGATGATAGATATCATAAATTAGGCTGCAGAAACGGAAGTGCTACCAGGACGAAAAGAAGCTTACATTCGATTTAAAGCATTTAGTAATAAGATAGGCGAAAATACTTTGTGAGTAGTATTATCAATGAAACGAGGCGGAACTATCAATGAAGTGTGTGCGTGTAAGTTTAGAGATGAATACAGCGTTGAAACGCCATATAAATTACCTTGATTCTAAAATTTTGAAAATCACTAGTTGTTATGACGGTAGGTTGGAAGATGGGGCCATATCAAAATATTTGAGCATAAATTTCCTCAGCAAGAGTTGAAAATTATCAAGCGCAGATTATAAGCGATTACTCGAATTGTTCTCACGCAGAAGTCGGAGAAAAAATGAAATTGTGTCTATGCATTTGATAAAATTCGGCTACAACCTCTGAGGTGGATTATATCTTCGACCATACAATTATACAGGTCAAAATAATATCACCAGTGTTATCAAACGGAACAATTTAGGCTAGCTATCAAACAACAGGAAAACTGAAGAGAAGTTGCGCCGCCTTGATGAACGCCATAGTCATCAGGACTGAATGAAGATATTCGACCGAGCATCGAGATCCAATATGATTCGAATAATTGAATAGTTTCTTATCAGTTTGAAGTAGATAACATCGAAAACAGGTTTCTGTTGGTGGCATGGAATTCTCTTGTAATTAAAAAATATAGCTTGAGCCAGCCCCACAGAAGTGTTCGAGAAAAGGAACGATAAACTGAACTGGGGTATTGGTTAGAAGATTTCATCTAACGAGTACCAAAAACCCAAGAGGAAGACCATGTGTTTTTGAGATAATCATCATCAGTGAAATATCTAGTGCATAATGACCAAAAATAAAAATAAATGATTTACTGTTTGTTGATGAGAAAATAGCCAACAGTGCAGTTAAAAGTGATGCGGTGTCAGAAAATTCTTTATACTTCATGTACTGTAAAGTTATGTTTGTAATGGTAGTTTTTGACAACGCGTTCCAACAAGAGCTGAGGTGATTATAAAATCCATGGTCAAGTGTGTACGGTGTTCAAGTTATACTAACTGGACCTCTGATTACTCACCAGCAGCTTACAATATGCTCCGGTGATTGTCTGGTATACGGTAAGTTTGCGTCTGTTTGTTCAAACCTACATGTTTATTTTCCTGCTTTGTAAACCTAACCCGAATAACTGGAATCTGTGGAAGAACGGTTGTATAGAATGGACACCCCGTATATTGCTTCAGTGTTCATATATGTGAGTTCACGTGCTATCATAAAATCACCATAACATAATCTCTTCTTCCCCACTCGGTTGTTTACGAGGTTTTAAAGAAACGCTTTCACTCTCATCTATATCGCGGTTAGATCGTCGCTATAACAGAACCCGAAGAACACTGGCTATCCTATCTAGCCAGAAACGACTTGCGCTGAACGAACCACCCGACCCCCCATAAGTGTAAACCCACAGGAATAATTTCACGCAGCGAGTGATCACAGTGGGATTCTTCGAACTTGCCTAGACCTAGCCCTCCAGCTAGATTTGTTTACACAATTGGTGTAACTGACTCGTTGCCATGACCCAAGCTAAAGAAAGTTTGTTCATATATACGAACACAAATGGGTTACGCTAAGTTACATATGATTACAGCCATTCACCCCACACCCGATCCAAACCAAATGAAAAACGGCGATTTCTGTCAATCTACTTAAACAACAAACATTCCACATATCCTCCTAATTTTTAGGTATGAGACACCAATGGATAAAAAGCTTTGACAATATGACAACGTTTACTATGAGAATGGAACAGGACTAAAAACCAGAGTACAGTCAAGATTACAATAAGTGCTTTCTGGTTGCATACAGGTGACTGCTGATGTACGAAAATCCATGGCACAGTGAATTCAATATTGATGTGCAGTCACTCGGAGCAAATAAACAAAGAGATTAAGTGAAATTGGGTACATACTCGATAACTGACCAATCTTTCCTGACCGATTAGCTAAACGTGCTGGCGCGTTGATAAACCAAACTGCTGTCCCAATAAAGCAAATTTGATGAGGTGTACTCTGTTGCTCAAGCTTCCAAAATCCGGTTAGATGTACCTATTACGGCAAATGCTGGTGACTTTGTGAGCAAAGTCAAGCTTATTAGTTTGAGTGACAGCTATATGCCAGTTGCGCAGTGAGGCTAAGAAAGTCTGCTAAATGGTGGTTTTTAGCAACTAGGTTACTCGTTTCATTCCTTCCTCCCTTTCGACCGGTCACTTTAAACACATGTCCTTAGATGTCAATTATTAAGATGTCTTGAGTTCAACAGTTTGTTTCTGGTAACTGATACCATGATGACGAGCAACGGCGGGTGTTTAAGTCGCCCAATTGTACCGTAGTGATAATTTTGATGTCTCATTATATAGTTCTCATTTCAACTTCACTATAAAGAGACAAGTTAGAAGCAATCTATATGAGCTATTTATCGAAAGGCTCTTGGTTCGTGTATAACTGATCTGGGGAGTAAAACTTGATACCTTTGGTACAAAGCAAGTCGAGGTTGTCCAAAATTAAATGGAACGAGAACAGAAAAGCATTAACTTGGAATGATGTCTGCAAAAGACCTGTTAGCTAAAGTGATACCCTATCTAATGGGCAAATACGAGGTCGACCTGTGTGTTGTTGAGCAAAGAGAGATAGCAAGCCCGCGATATCACAGAGTGTGTGTTTCACCGTTGTGTTTCTAACCGGTTTAAATATTTGCACCCGACACAAGACAGTTTTATTTTGCAGTGAGACGTACACCCATAAAATATGGTGCATTGAGTATGTCTTCGACAATCTATATTTGGGGTCCTCATCCCAGCTCCTTTCCTCCAATAATAATGTGCCTCATCAATACAAACCTGAGTGTGAACAACTTGTAGGTGAAAGTTCACTTGATTTTCTGTCAGAAACACCGTATATCACCGGGTGTCTGGCCTGAAGATCTCACGGTCTTTCTCATAGTCTTATGATTGCTTGTTGCTGCACTTCCTTTTCCACTGAACCGTCAGTTGGTCCCCTTCGAAAAGAAGTACTAGACGAAAGTTTCCACTTGGCTAGAGTCAGCAAGTAATGCATATCCTTGTCACAACTAGGACTAGAACTCCGACCACACTTTCATGAGGCTACTGTGTTGACTACTGCGCTGCTGACCTCAAATTAGACAGGACTAAATTATCATACGCAAAGATTCAGTCACGTTCGCTTGTGAATAATGCTCAGTTTGCCCGATCGCTTGTCCCATTAGTTCCATTTGATAGCCTGTAGATATGACTTCTGTTCTAACTGAACTCACGAAGATTATTGACTTGCCGGGCGAAACTTTGACTACTGATGAG
This sequence comes from Paragonimus heterotremus, assembly GCA_013368495.1. NCBI lineage: Eukaryota > Metazoa > Platyhelminthes > Trematoda > Plagiorchiida > Troglotrematidae > Paragonimus > Paragonimus heterotremus. The sequence goes on from LUCH01000058.1 coordinate 121,449, forward strand.
TGTTACGGGATGTTGATTCAAGTTATTTAAACTAGAATCCCCTACAACTCTTTCTGCCTTCTCGAAACTACAACCCCATAGACCCCTCACTGACAAGTAAAATAGTATGATCCAGGTAACCTTGAGATATTTTCAGTTATGGGTAACCTTCTGAATTAGAAGGAGAGTTCGCGGTGATTTGTGTGTGATGTAATTAGCCAATGATATCAACAAGTTTGATTTTGAAACAGGGGTGGAATTTAAGCCATCAGACGGATATAAGTTTTTGCGTACTCTCTCGAAGTGTGATTTACCCTGAACTTCGGAGTAAGTTATGTGTGGACAGATCAATTTGCGCACGGTCCAGCCCATTTAGAAATATCTACTGCGAAATTTGGGTTAATCAATACTGTGCTTCCAAAACTTCAGTAAGTGGTGAAATTCCCAGATAACCATATTACAATTATTAAGCAATTTGCATCACAACAGTCTAAGAACTGATAAAATCCCTTACCAATCGTGTCTCCACTCAGTTTCTGCTGAATGACTGCATTAGACAAGGTTCTGTTAGTAAACGGATAGTCAGTAAACTAGGTAGAATGCTATGTACGGTCTGTCTATCTGGTTGTAACCTCAACTCACATAAATACTAGAAACACCTACTGGACTGGATACTGCAATACACAGTGTATGGCAGCCTAAGAAGTTTGAATGCTATGAAAACAGAATGTCCAGATAAGACAAATGACCCATTAACTGAATCGAAAACTCCAGAACATTACACTGAAATCCAACCGCGCATCTGCTTCACGGTCTCGTGTGGGATTTACCGAACGAGCGAGAACAGTAACTTCCAGAGCAGAGTTTATCGAACAGTTTGCACTGACAACTATTAATCTGGACGAAATGTAAGCAAAATTGAGTCCAGTACTTTGGCCTCCATTCTGTTGCACTCGTAATGTCGATTTATGTGCATCACCCGTCCATTTTTCCTCACGACTTTAAGGTATATTTTTCAGCCAGCGGAGTGTATTACGGCGTTTTATGCTGCAAGAAAAACATGAGGACTGGTAAGTTTAGCACATTCAAACTACTCCCATATTGGGATGCTGAGAGTTGTATTATCCAAAATCACGGCTTCCAAATGTTTCAGAGGCCAAGCCATTCCCATTCTCGATATTCAAGATGTTCTAGTGGCAAACTAGATTTCAGTTTGATTTGTATGCCCATATATGCTGTTATCATTGGGGTCCGGCTGAACTGCTTTAAATTAACCACAAACTGGTTAAGCAAAAGACAGTGATAGTAGGGATGTGGCGATAATGAAGACTGGCGTTGTTCACATAGTTTGAATTCATAGTGGACGTATTTCTGTAAGTGTAAAGTAACTCCAGCAACCAGAAGATTTGAAACTGTAGTGGCGATCCTAGATTAGTTAACCATAAGTTAGGCTAAGACGTAAAGCGAAATTCCTAATTCTTTGAACAAAAGTTCGGTCGATTCGAGTTATCAAGCCGAGCTGATGTTATAAGCTGCAGCAAGCCAAAATAGAAGGTGAAACCAGTGCACAAATAGACGGACTGGAAAGAACACAACGTTAGCAGCGAAATTTATTTGACTTTATCCGTACTAAATTTGATACGTACGTCTTACAGCCCAACACAAGCGTTTAAAACACACCAGCTCAAGGCACACTAAAGAACAATGTAGGCTAATGACAAGTTTTATCCAGGTTCCTGCTGCGCCTTCGTTAAAACACAAATTGCTTACAAAAATAACAGTATATTCTTGCGGAAATCCCGACGGGACTTGTCTTAGACTCTCTGAATGCTCCATCAAACAGTCGCATTGTTCGTAACATTTCGTGATGTTGAGCAGCATGGTGAGTCTACAAAATGGTTGATTTTAAATTCTGTTCCAATTTTTATGTTGAAACATCCTGGGTAAGCGGCTAAATTCGCAGGTGTGCTCATATACAGTCGCTTTCCTTGGTAGACTACCGATTCATGTAGATTCTCCTCACCCTAACTAACTGATTTCAGGTTGATTGGAACTTCATTGGTCAACTACCGGCCCACATGTTCATGGTCCACCACCATGTTATGGTACGGTAATCCTCTTACACTCTCGAACGGTTCTTATCCACGCCACCTGGCAGGACTTTGTGTGTGATGCACACAGGAATACAGAACAACCTATGAACTTGTGTCTATGAACATTCAAAAATCTTGATTTTCGGAAGTTTGATCGCGGTATCCGTCATTCAACTGGACTTTTTGTTCGGCCCAACGAGGAGAAAAGCTGGATTCGAGTTTCATTTTTGTTCATGCCCATCTCGTATGATAGAATTTCTGATATTCATACTCCTGAGGAAAGCGTGTTATGGTTGAAAGTTTAGGGTTCAAGTTTGATTTGAGGCTGAACGGTTGGTTGTTAACACAATCATCTCATAAATACGAGGGATAGGAAACAAATCTTCCGGTCAGAATAAAACGGGATTCAACAGAGTCTTCTATTAAAACTAGACATTCTGATAAATCCAACAGAATTACCGTTACTCTGGACAAACGCAACTGTCGTTCAGCTTACAACTTATACTTCTCTAACCTTGTCCTCATGGTTTGAACAGTTAAGTTGGGAAGATAGATATCAGGCTACGATTCAAATCATGTAAATTAGCCACCCGAGACACCAAATGTGCCGCCATCAATATAAATTATCAAAACCTTTCATGACGATTACCGCTTGCATACCGCGGGTATACGATTCTACAACCAAGGAAACAACTCATTTCTACCTGTGTTAATCACTAGACTGTCTGAACGGTCTCACTCGGACTGTTTCACTCTTCTGTTAATTTCGGTAGTGCAGTTCTATCTAGAGTTAACTATCCGAACTTGTCGTAGTCATTCCTTAAAGGACATCACACACTGAGAAGATACAAAGTGCAACCACAAAGCGGTTAGACAGTACGTTCTCTACTCCATCCCCATACGTTGTACAAACTGGAGCTGACCTTAGTGCACTACCTGCATATCAGAGACGATTTGATTTTAGTATATGAGATCATCTGTCCGCCCCCAACATCCTTCATGACCTACATTTGTTTTACAACAATAATCACCCCAAGGGTAACGCGCTAAAGTTACAGGTTTGCCATTTGAGTTGCATAGAACACCGGACTGGCCCCCCGGCTGTTCTGAATTTGGAACGATTTAACACCGTGTCTTGTCACTGAGTTGTCGGCAGCTAAATTTACACAAACACTTGACGCACATATGTGGGCGGCCTGATCATCAGAATTATCGCACTGAATTGATGAAACTCTCAACCTCTAAGTGTTGATGATAGCCAGCTACTGCTTGCTATAGGTTGCAGTGTTTTTTTTCTACGATTGATAGACACTAATTTGATTTCCACTCCTCTCATTATCCTCCGCCTTCCCTTTTCACATTTTTTTGATTATTGACCCTACGAAACTGAAACAATCCTCTGATTTGTATGTTATCTGTAAACCGTCCAACACTAATTCATGTGTAAATAAACAATCTCAACTTTCTTCAATCTGCAAACCTTTTAGTACTATTATGAATCTTATATATCGAATAACAGTCAAAGAGAGTAGACGATGCGACTTGGATGTTCATCGCGTATTGAGAAAAAACATCCACAGTTATATCAATCCCCAGAACATATCTGATCGCTCAGTCATTGTTTTATAAGTAATGACCACTAATTGCTCTTACCTCTCTGCTACGTCGAAACTCTTGCGTTCCATGAACAAAGGGTGAGAAACCTTATACATCAAGATGTGGATGTTTATGACGTTATGTTGTTCTGTTGGCGTTGCATCGGTATACCAGAGAACAGAGAACTAAGTTTCAGTTGTTACCTACGAAGGTCCCCGACAAAACTAAATGAAACACTGGGTTTCTTTGAGCTTGTTCATTTCTGAAAAAAGACAATAAATATCTCCTCTGTCGTTAACGATGAAGCAGTCAGAAGAGTTAGCAAGAATCAGCCAGATAGCAACGTCCAACAAAAATTAATTCTCTCTAGATAAATCCTAAAGATAGGCCAACACCATATAAAACAAAGTCGTATCCAGGTCACATTTAGACAAGCTGAAAAGACACAGCATTCTGTGCATTATGGAAACCAAAATCAGACAAAGCAATCAAACAAAAGCCCTCGGCCCTTATCAAATCTGGTGGAGGCTGAGTCAGCTGAGAGTGAAGAAAAACCAACAGAACTCGTAAGAAAGAAGTTCTGTCTGCGATACATACGACCAGTAATGATTCACACGGCAAGGATCATTTACCGACACGCAAGAACGTGACAGTCAGAAGTCTGCTCGGGTTAGAAATCAGAGTTGCTCAGAAAGCAGGGATAACCAAATACGATGCACTCATGAGTTCCATGTCCAAATTCAAAATGGATGCCTTCCAAACTAAGCCGGAAAAGGTGAACACAAAGGTACACGAATGTAGATTTCGAAGTGTTCGGTCGTTACTAATTCATTTCGTGTCACTGCCGTAGTTTTGCGTAAATTCTCAGCCGTATGTCAGATCTGACTGTTACAGCTACACTGCTGGAAAAAAGAGTCAGAAACGGCTCCTTGCGCAAAGTGCTTCTCAAGCACATTCTGCTGCATCTTGTCTGGTACGTACTGCATTTTCCCGGTTCCAGTGAGCATTGTGAAGCCAAACATCAAAATCAGTAACCAGATGGTTGGCGTCATCCCGTTAGGATTAACCAGTCGCTGACCGAATTAAAAGGACGTCTGCGCTTAACCATCACCACAAGTGACTTGCGTTGCACCACCTGTGGTTCTAATCTCACATCACATATCCAGTATAAACCCGAAGGAATAAGACCAGTAGGTGTGTGTGAGACTTCGTGTCCAGTCGGCCAATGCTGGTTCAACAACCACATACACACACATCGGTGTGCATCAGTTACCACGACAATCTGGTACTGGTGAACAAGTCTTTCTGTACGCACAGGGGTAACTACCACTTCTCAACTGCTACCGCCTAAGCGAACCAAACAGTCCTTTGATTTTTTGTTGCGTGACATATAGGGAATGTTCTCTCCAAGTTCAGTTAGGGTCCGCACATCAGCAAGTCCATATTCTTGTGACTGCCGGGACTGGAACCACGGCCACGCTGTTCATGAGGCAACTATCTTTACCACTGCGCCAGTGACTTCACATTAGGTATGACCGAATTAGCATATGTGAACGCTCAACCATTTTCACTTGTGAGTAATGATCAGATTGCCTGATTGCCTCGATAAAAGACACAGTTACTGTCTGTTAACTCCAGTCGATAACCCCACGATTAGGACTTCCTAGACAGGTCAAAATCTCCGATCTCATTAAACCTGCGGGGCGATGTTTTAGCTTACTGATGAGTAGTCGGGGGTTTGGTTTATTTCAAGTTGAACATCATCCACAATTGATCGCAGCTTTCGCATCCCCATAGACTTTCCAATCGGCCCCTTTCGAAAACTGTGTCTCCTATCGAGACGATCGAGCAATCTGATCATTACTCACAAGTGAAAATGGTTGTGTTCACATATGATAATTCGGTCGCGCCTAATGTGAAGTCCATGGCGCAGTAGTAAACACGGTCGCCGCATGAACAACGTGTCCGTGGTTTTAGTCCCGGCAGTGGCGATGATATGCACTACTGACGAGCTGCTCTAATGAGAGCGAAACTCGAGTCTATTGCTTCTTTTCGAAAGGGGCCGACTGGAAAGTCTATGGGGGTGCAAAAGCTGCGATCAGTTGTGGATGATGTTCAACTTGAAATAAACCTAATCCCCCACTACTCATCAGTAACATCAACAAGTGTCGGGTGATCGAGGACTTACCATCTTCTGACCCGAAACCGACATTGAAGTATCCATGACCGATTGCTAGACACAAACTGGGATATGTTCGTTTACGCGACTACGTAATTATCGCTCTGTTCTGCCTACATAAGTGGCCTGGCACTCATACAAGAATTCATAGTTAATGTAAGGTTTAGCACTAAGTGTTAGCAGTGTTTTCAGTGGTGGCGTTGGGATTTGGGTGTTGATGAACAGTGTGACCAGTTGGACTGCATAGAACGTGAGCCTCAAAGATGCCATGAGACAGGTTTTCAACAGAGTGGCAACGTCATCATCATTGTATGGTAAACGGAGGCAGACATTCAGTTTAGAAGCTGTTGAACACATTACGGCAGCCGCCTTTTGTTTGCTGGATTTCTTCACAAATGTTGATTGATAGCCATTTTCCTGGAACGGGGTTCTCGACAATGACATCTTCTTGGTCAGTGTTTCCCTCAGACAGATTTGTCTTGCACAATAAAACAGTTCTCAACAGAGGGTGTCTGTGTAGGTACTGCACAAAACTGTGAACGTTCGAAAGAGGCATTGTGTGACAAACTGTTTCTAAGTTTCCTGTTTAAATTTGTTACAGAAAACTTTCTTTAGTCCCAGTTTTGTCGCCTTCAGTTTTAAATCAATATTTTCTAGTTGTCCTGATTTAACTGCACTGTCCAATGTTGTATGTCTCCATTCTGGGTGAATTCCATACAGTAACAAATACCACAAATAATCCTATGAGTTTAGACAAGCAGCGTATCATTTGCTGTGAAAAATTTCTTCGTCAATCATCAGGGTATACACGCATCTCGTAAGATTTTATTTAATGCACCTGCGTCGAACTACTTCTTAATTTGCTGAGAGTTCATGCGAATCGCCTTTGATACGACACAGCACAGATTACAATTTATGTAATAATGTTTGGAAAAGGAACTAACTGGCTTAGTAACGATGAGTGCAAACATTATTAATATTAATGTCGTAGTCTATGAGCTGAGACAAATCTTATTTTAATAAGGACATAACTAAAGTAAATATTCACTATCCAGATGGTTTTGGTGCAGTTAGTTGCTACGATTTCAATCACTGTTAAGCTGAAAAGAACAACGACAATATGAGCGGCAGTCCGTTCGTGTCTGATCTGTGAACCAGATGTCTCCAACTTCCTCTTCTACACGACGGCTCACCCTACCCACAAAGCGCATTTGGACTCGGATCAAAATTTTCGCCACATACAAGCCAACAACGACATAGGCTGACAAACCGCTATGCCGTCTGCGCTTACTGTCCTTTACAAAAGTCCACTATACCATTTTCTAATCTATGATCTGTGTTACGTGATACTAGTCACTCGGCATATCAAGAATTCGAAGTCTTCCACATTATGCATCGTTTTGAGGTTACATAATTCCATACAATCCGAATTTTGTTTGGGTTTGAAATTCTTTATTGATTTTGTGTTTGTACCACGAGGTTGTATGCTGCTATCTCTCAGTTCTACTTATTAACCATCATTATGAGTCCAATTTTTAACCATAAAATTACTAACTATGGACAACATTTTTACCTACTCAATCTCAAAATGTGTATTTGTGATCACATCGAAACAAACGACGTTTGAAAATAGACGAAAACAGATAAATAATTATACAGTGGGTACTAATTTTCCATCTTGACTTTTAAGAAAAATAATTCTCTTTAAATTTTATCATGAATCTTCTGTATGGCTACTGTTATGTTTCTTGATAGAATGAGATACGACCTACACAGATAAATGAGAGATAACAGAATAAGTTTGTGAAATTTCAATTCGATTGAAGTTGTCACAAAACGACTATCACAGTTCCGTAGACACGTCACCGATTCCCGTCCCGTCTTCAATATTTAACATAATAATCTAGTTACATATTTAACATTCAACAGTGCTTTTTCCTCCTGGTATTTTGTGTGCTTCGGAGAACATTGCTGTTTTATAATCATGATAGCATTCTGTGGGCATACGACTCCAATAGCCAAGATCGTCCTGATGTGACACCCCAGTGTTTTGAACAAACGAAGAGACATTCTGTCGAACTCGACGATCAGCCCACCTGTCAGCCTCACGTTGGCCGACAAACGAATCGCTGTATAACGATCTGGGAGTAGTTTCAGTAACATCTTTACATCCATTTAATAATTTACGTTCAGAGATCTCTGACCGAGCTGCACTGAGTAATGTAGTAGGTCGTGCGGTCGGACGCATTCCACGTGTGTAATCGATGAAGGCGGTCCTGTAGGCTGTGTTCGCTTCCATCGGTTTATGCTTCGCTGGGTCTTCAGGCAAGTAAACTGCTGGCTTCGGCTTCCAACTGTACCCGTCACGTATGAGTAAGTGGGATAATGAAGATGGAGCGGTCACCCATGTGTGAAAATGGTCCCGATAGTCGGTGCTTTGTCTTCGTAGATTTAGAATATTAGAACTTCGCGATTCAGGTTGAACATAGGCATCATCACCTAGCATGCAACAACCCTCATGACCGTAGTCATTACGATAAACTGATTTCGGTGGATAGTTTGGCCAGCCACCATAAACTGTTTTGGCCTTGTCATTCGAAACTGCCCGCTGTTCGGTACGACCATCCCTCTGGAGAGCAGTCTCCAATCCATTTATACCTTCGTCATTTGGACGAAATGGCTCCACTCGAGCTACAATCAGAAGTGAACGAAACACAGAGATTCAAGTGAAAGTTATGGGTATATAACCGATAATCAGGAAAACGTGCTATCACCCAGACCCGCAGTTTATGTTATGAGGTCTTGCAAATTTCTCATCAGAGCTTTATTCCTTTCTCATTTGTAGCCTGTGTATATATTATAAAAATGCCGTAGATTATGATGGGAAAATGGTCACCAGTTACAGAAATAATATTCAGATTAAAACCGTAGGATACAAGGGCAGTCTACGTTTGCCTCATGTCACATAGCCTACCTAGTATATGCGGAGAGTAGTCACGGTTTTTCGGTCACTACTACGAGCTTGATACGACACGGTTCAACAATTAATAACCTCCTTTAAAGGCCAAGTGAAATGGACTTTTTATACTCATTTGCATGTTATGTCATGTCGTGACTGAATTCATTCTGTCTCCTTGAAAGTCTTCTTGAAAGTCAGTGGTGGAAACGATAACTCCAACGCAAAGTGCAGAGTTTAGATTAAGGTTTTCATGGAAACGATCGGGCAGTTCGTGAGAATATTGTGATATCAAACGTTAATGCACTAAGTTTTGGAGGCTACGACCGTATCGAAACTAACTGTGAAGGGCTGATGACCTTGACATAACAAAGTCGGTTATTTTCCACATGTCTAGGTTAATGTAATGCAGAAGAATTACAACTACATAAAACAGCAGGAGAAAAAAGTGAGTGGCTTCTTCAACTGATGGACAACCGTGTGTCAACTAGCCAATAGTGAATTCATTTCCTAGGTTCTCTTTGAAAATTCAACGAACGTAGACGGATTTTTACTGTACTTGGTAACAGCGGTTTGGAAAGACGCATAACACTAATAGTCTTTAAGTCTTCCTCATTTCCTTCCCATATCTTTCTAGTAACCGAAACCCAATACCTCGATTTGATAGGCAGAAATATTCTTGTAACATGCCAAAGAGCCTCCGTCACTAGTAGCTACAATATGAAAGCTGTTCTGACCACTTCAACTAAACTCCCTCAACATGACACCTATCCAGCAGGACAGGGTATCTGAACAACAGCCTTGGACGTTGACCCTGTTAGAGTGCAAACGTAACTTTGTTTCATCCGTACATGTTCAAACGAGATTTTTGCGCGAATACCGGTTTAACAAAAGGACCATATGTTAAGACACCATAAGGATGAAATCCACAGATTATGGACAATTCGGATGACACTGGTACAGAAGCAGTTGGTCCGAGATCTGTTTCCTGTATGACCAAAAATTGCATGCAAAGTGATATCATCCACAGAGGCACTGCCCTACAAAATTTCATCCCAACGTTTCATTCAGGATTCGGATGTGTTCACAGTTTGTTACATCTCCAGTTTCCGAATGAAATTCACACGCACCCAATAGTCGTAACTAGATATCACAAACATGGAGTAAAATCAAGTATTCATAAATGACTTATTAAACAGATCGGTCTAGGTCGTGAATGGTACAAAGGACTAGACCGACGATGAAAAATGGTTTACAGTGGATGGTTTTTGGTTGCACAGTGTCAGCCACGGACTGCTTAGCAATAAGGCTTGGCAATAGTTTATCCCATTGAGCGCCGTGGCCGTTCGCAGAACAACAAACCATGATGTTGTCGATAAACCTCTGATGATGAAGTACATAAGATTTCTTGACCGTTGATTATCACTCCCCAGTTGTGCTACTGCACCCTTCAGCCAAGTAGGCACATAAACCTTGGTGTTGGGCTCAAACTTTGGTTACGCACTCCTAGTGTAAGCAGTCCTGTAACTGCAGAAAATCCGACAAATATACTGACTAGTGACAACCACTAAAGTTACAAGGAGTAATCGAATGACGCGGAAGTGAATCATTTAAACTAAACAGCCACTTTTTCCCAGACCAGGTTTGCAAACATAGTATCACCTTAATCGCACGGCTCAGTTACCGAGGTTCATTATAAATATTACCAAAGTAGTAGCCACTTTCTTCAACATGCACACCGTCAGAGTTCAAGTAACTTGGAGAATTCGACTACCAGCAATTAATCGTTACAGTTTTCAATCGACTACGCTCAAACATTTCTAACAAGCCATTTGGGAGTGATATCTCCAACCGAAAGCTTCTAAAGGTATTGCTAGCGGACAAAAAATGTAAGCCCGAATCAAACAGCTTTGATAATGTGGGGTTAAGTCGCAAGCTGTAGTGAGTGGGTGCCCAATGAAACTGCCAGTAAATAGGCCCGAATGCGTAAGATTACTACAAGGACAAATCCATCAGTTCGCAGACAAGCGCTACATAGACAACTAACAGTCCTCAACTTCTACACACACACATCACCATTACATTTAAACAACTGACACAAAAAAATCAACATCCCAAAATATGTCCCACATTTAACTCATAACCACAGAAAAACAATGCCAGTTAGGTTGTCAGGCGTGTTGTGTAACGTAACTGCTAACACATCCCGATTACAAGAACGTACTGCTCAAAGTTCACTTTGAGGTATCACGAAGGTGGGCAACGAACCAGTCATTGGGTAAGGAAGTCGCTACTCCTGTTGCCCAATGAAATAAACGTAGTGGACATACAAGATTAGCATGCTGCTATGACCAGATGTCACCAGATGGGATGACTTCAGTTTCCTGAACTCGTGCGTATTGCTATGGGCCACTGGGACGAGCCATCGCTTCTTACAGGTTGATAACTTCTTCGTAAGGGAGTTGTTTGAATTGGTCAAGTCAAAGAGTAAAACTCTCCCATTTCCCTGATCAGCGCATCCGTCAAATATGAGGACGGTTGAAAACATATGGGGTTACCTAGGTTAAAAAAAATCTGCGGTTTGTTGAGACGGTCGCAATCAATCGACTGAAACCTGCCTTATGTGTTCAGATACAATTACTCGTGAACTTGAACTAGTGACCTTTCTCAACCCACCAATTGACTATCCATTTCACTCCCTAACTGTTTGAGGTTTAAAAACAATCGTTTCATGTTATTGTAAATTTGGTGTTGGTCAGCCAGTACGAAGTGCTTGTATCTACTAGTTTTCGTGTTTTAACTGTTTTGTTCAAACTTTTGGAAGGAGTGAACTGTTGTAAAAAAAAAACTAGATCGATGAGGATTCCTACTTGAGTTTAGTGGTTCTCATAAGTCTTTGAAACCACTAGGAAAAGGACTTCTATTACATGTACTTATGAAATGATCGAAAGCGTCACATCACATGGTCAACACAAACCGGAATCCGCAAAAACCACTCTTTCTAAATAAAGCAGGTAAATATTTATATTCGGAATTGTTTTTGTATTCTGGGGGCAAGGGTTTTTGACCCTACCTGTTACTGCCCAAATTGAAACAGTAATTCACCCAAGTGACCGGTTACCAAACCGGTCGCTCAAGTCGACAGGCCAGAGCACTAACTTGTCTGTGCGCCATTCAAGACCCCATTAGAATGCAGTTACATGCTGTCAAGTATTGATCCAAGTGCCCCGGGATGGGTGAGTAGTGGATAAGCTGTTATGATTCTATATGGCAGTGTAGGGGGCGACCTCGTCTTCAGCTGTTCGTCGTCAAGCTAAATGCATAACGTCTATGTGGAGCAGTGTTGTTAAAGTGAGACGCACAAAATAAGTAACCATTTTAAGTGATATCAACCCCGTCAGTTGTATGTTACAGGTATGGAAAACTGTAGCTGTGATTAGTTGATCAATCACGGTGTAAGTGATGAGGCATAGCCATCGCAAGATCTGAACAAGGCGGTTCTATGTGCACAAGTTTGAATTATTCAGTCGAATTCCGATAGCCTCGTTCTACTGGTTCTTTCTATGTATACTCATTCAGGTTTAATGAGATCGGAGATTTCGATCTGTCTAGGAAGTCCTAATCGGGGGGTTATCGATTGGAGTTAACAGGACAGTAACTGTGTCTCCATTTCGAGACGATCGGGCAACCTGATCATTACTCACAAGCAAAAGTGGTTGAGCGTTCACATATGATAATTCGGTCGTGCCTAATGTGAGGTCAATGGCGCAGTGGTAAACACGGTTGCCTCATGAACTGAATGTCCGTGGTTCAAATCCCGGCAGTGGAGATGATATGCACTACTGACGAGCTCTAATGAGAGCGAAACTCGAATCTGGTGCTTCTTTTCGAAATGGGCCGACTGCAAAGTCTATGGGAATGCGACAGCTGCGATCAGTTGTGGGTGATGTTCAAATTGAAATATACTCATTCACTTCCGACTGTGGAACTAGTCACGTAGTCCACAGGACCGATATCTTATCTCAACCTAACTATGAGCATCATTCAGTTTGGATCACTGATGAAGTTACCAAGACAATGACTAGTGCAACTGTGATACACTTTGTGCATTCCAATGGCGCCGTCAACCCAGCCTCGTTCATTGCTTAATCTACGTGGTTAGTGGAAACAGTCCAAAGATCTGAGATGCCGAATTCTGGCTATGGCTGAGCACATTGGAAATGGACTGAGTGGTCCACAGTCATGCGCTCACGAACGTTTTCATTCAACCCTTGTGATCATCACGATCCATCACACACACCACAACCCCAGTTGAGTCATAATTGTCACGCAGCTGTGTCAGAACGTTGTCTCCATTTATATCCATGACATGGTTGACCTCATTTGGACTCATTACTGCTTTCCTGTTTTTTGTTTTGACAACACTGTTCCATATAAACGTTATGTATTTGACTTGATAACGATTGTTTATTATCTACACAGCGCCTACTTTGTGTATTGTTAACAGTCTTACAGTGTGTTTGCGACTGAGTGGACTAAATGAAACGTTAAAATATCGCAATATATGTCTTCTCTCTGCTCTGATGACTTGGTTATTGGTAACTCCGTGTTTCAGACAACGCTGTGTGTTGACATATACATGTGACTTTAACTTCGGTTACGTTTATATGAGGCAACAGTGTTGACCACTGTGATACGGCCCTCATACTTACTTTTCATGTGCAAACATTTATCGACAGTAATTGGTAGATAATGCTTTGAATTAGTTACTGGCGTGCCCTAACAAAATTGGATTTCGCGTTTAGTGCTGGATGACAGGTTTATGGGACTACGAAAGCTACACGTTTTTGTGAGTGACGTTCAAAATATATGTCTCAACATTCTCGCTGTAATCAAGATTCATGGTTGAAGTCACATCTTATACGTGGTCGAAGGTGTAGCGGCCTTGTTTGTGTAGCACTGATTATGTTTGAGTGTCAGCTCTTGTCTGAATCCTTTTCGTTACAAACTATTGTATGTACAACCATTTGTTAGAATACTTAGTTATACCGATCGCTACCCCGTGCATTCGAAAGTTCGACTCACACCACGCGCTCGCCTTCCGCTTTGCTGTATCACTCTTTCACTCTTACGATGGCAAGTCGACTGTATTTATTGGTAATCTTTACCTTATTTACTTCCTTAATTATTCTCGATCGATCGTCTCGGTTGGCTTGGACCCAGAACGACCTAAACGTTTCCCAAGGATTCGCTAACACTGCACGCTTGTCCTTCGTCTAGCAGTAAGATAAGTGCATTGGAATTTTTGGTAGGATGAAGTTGAATGAAAGGAATCTCTTCTTTGTTAAAATCATGCAACTTATTTCTAGGGCCCGTCTTTTCCTGCTGCACTCATCTTATGGATTTTCGTTTTGGTAATGTCTGACCAAAAGTAATATGATGTAAACTTATCGTATGTTATATTGTGCCCACTGGAACCTTCTGTCAAATCTGCCATCCGTCACTTACCTTAGTTTCCCTCAGCTGCCCTCCCAGCTTAAATCTACATATCCTAAGCGTGACTGTTTCTTAAACTATATGTTAAGCGGCGGTTGATTCTGTACTCGCCAGGCTGTCGAAAAGAACAGCGGTCTCCGAAAGGCACCAGCCCCTTATCCACCTTGACCTCAGAACCATGACCGAAGAGTACTGATAAGCACCTCACCACCCACTTGCCCTACACATCTCGAATTACAATGCGTTTATCTCTTCATCGACGTGTAACTCATGTGTGTCTCAACTGAAGACCACAGTAACTGCACTTATCAACTAGTGTATTTGGACAGTATATGACCCTCCCAATAAGCAAGCGGTAATTCGTCAATGGACTTGTACATGTTTACAAGAATCAACAGTTACAGGTGTTCTTGCAGTTGTTTAACGACGAGGTCTCATCATCCGCTGTAAACGCACATACTTCCCATGTTTGACACAGTGAATATAATGTTTGATATTGATTCAAAGATGTACATATCGGAAGCAGACTGAATAGCACTAATACACGGTAGGCATGTGGTTGAGTCGATTTTGGCCCGAAAATAACGTACATGACCATTTTTGTGAAGGTACTTTTAACTGTTCAGTCATAATAAATTGGGTTTTATATAGAAGAGATCTAAACGCAAAATCTGGACTTCGGCTAAATTCAAAATAGCGACAGAAATAATATATCCAAACGTGGCAAGTGCCCTACCAGCTAACCTATATGTTGGTTAACCGAATGTTGAGAAAACCGTAAGTTTTTGTATGGGAATGGCGAACGTACATCTCATTGCAATCCAATCACACTTCATAACAAACAAGAAACAGTCCAAATTTAGCATTGCCATTATTGTGACATATATCGGTGACAAGAAATTGACTCGACGATGAGGAACTCACATGTCTTTGGCTTTCTACATTAGTATCTGAAAGACGAATACTTTCAGGCAAACGATACTAATCTTCAGCGACCTAGAACTGCCATAAATACCTCTATAGGCTTGTCCTTAGCATGACCGAAAATTGAACATCATCTCCCCTACATTCATGCTTCTTGCCATACTTACCACTCTTCATCTCGTTTTTGCATACGCTGGCTTCCAAACAATATGTGTAATCACCTACAGATTGGTGATATGAACTAAGTTAACTGAGGACAACGTAAGTAAGCACTTCAATGACACAATGAAACGTTTTCCATTATTCTCACTTTCAAACCATCTGTCCGCTGTTTGAATCCTTTCCCGTGTTTGAACTCTTTAGTTGGAGCAGTTTCGGTTTGTCAAACATTTTACATGATCGAATCTCGTTTCAGCTATCTTCGTAAGTTATTAATTCAAATGAGGACGAAACGGATCACAATAGATTGAACACCCAGTACATCGTGATGGCCTTTGTGACCTGGCAACCTGAGGTACGTTGTGCCCATCCAGACTAACGGGATGCTGTTAAATCACATACTGAAGTTAGGGACATGATATCGCCAAACGGATCAATATACCTGAAGAGGAATAGCCAGATTGGTTTCCACTGGGGTGTGGTAACTCGGTCTAGACGCGAAAACGGACTATCCTGACTGACTTTGTTAGGACACACATTTCAAATGCGGGTGTAATTCACCAGAGGCATTTGATTGTGTGCATCTACGACCGTTACTACACTATTCCGAACGTGGTCTTCAGCCCTGCGTGTGCGCGTGCAAACGTGTCTAAACGTGTGTCCCAACAACGAATGATGCGACTGTTCGCACACAATCATCCCAATGTGACTCATTGTACGTAAGTTCAAGGCCATCGGAAACAGATGCCCACAACTGGTGGTCAGTTTGGTCAACGGAATACGAAAGCAGTGGACGGACGTACTACAAGCGCAAACGATGAGGTTAATCGATTGTGAACGAGCGGTAATCTCTACGGGTACTGTCACAAATGAGGTACACAGTAGGATCCATCATGGATTCTTAGTCTGTTCTCCACTATTCCAATGGGTTCCATTCTAGATTTAGTTCAACACAAGCTGTCTTATGAGGTTAAGCTGCAAAAACAATGTATTTAGCTCGACGCTCAACCACTTAAAGCAGATATATTCGCTACGCTGTTTTTCGCGATAGATCAGACAATTTTCCAATAATACAGTGTAACGAACCAGCTCGTTTTCAGCGATTCAGTATAAGGACCAAATTCTGGTTATTTGCCTGTAAAATTGTTATACAAACTGTGATGTATTTAGCCTGATAATGAGTCGGTGAAAACCAGCTTGTTTGCTAGACCGCATTTTTCATGATCACACTGAGAAGTTTTGCTAAATTTTCAAACGATTTAAGCACTGAATCCTCTGAACACCGTCAGGAAGATGGGGTTCTGTAGCCGAAAATCTAGTCGATTATGAGATTCTTCCCGGTTTAGCAACTCTTTCAGGATTAACCGGCGAAACTTGACTGATGAACGAGGCTGTTTTTAAGAGGTCCAACTCAGGGTGAACGCAATAGGGTTAACACTTGTCACAAACTGCTGACATCTTCAGTAATTGGATAGGTCAGCGACCTATTTTAAACCATCCGCATTATGGAATTAAGTGGAGTTAGCCGAACCATGTTAAGGTCTGACTCAAGCGGCTGGTTAGTAAAACGAAAACGCCGGTTTTCTAACCTGTTCTGTCTGAGTTCATCACTTGAGGCGAAAGACGGCTATTGACATTTCATTGAATGACTAGCTTAAATCTCTTGACAGCGGTTAACTGTGATCGGATTGCTATAATTCTGGAGCTTCCGTGACAGGACTGAGTGTTCAACTCTGTCACAAGCTTTGAAAAAGCAAGACAGAACAAGTCAGTGACCACTCCTGTTTCGGCAACCTTCGTCCAGTAGTTATGTGCAATCAACGGATTTGGCTGATATGATACTTGTTACAAAAGCTACGTCGTCCTTTGACAACTGAGTTCGTAGTCTGCTACATCGGCAGACAGAGAGAGTCATCCAGTCGGCTTACCACTATTTTGGACACCACTGAAAGCAGTATCATTGGCCGACATGTTGTTGAGTCATCTGTACATCTACTTTTGAAGGTAAGTGTGATTGCGATCTGTTTTCAAGCCTTTGATAGACGGCCACTTGACAATGAATATTTAACCAGCAACGTTAGCGGCTCCGTAAGTTCGATAACGCGGCAGGGTGATAGGGGGCATCAACTTTGGATAGGGTGACCTATGAGCTAGTTGGTTCTGTAACTTGTTTTTGACTTGTGACACGTACAGCTGAGATAATTCAGGTCTAGCTACCCTTGTCTGCTGGAAAATCGTTCGTGATGTGCACTTCTGTACACTTACTGTTTGCCCCGATTGTTGGTCATCTATACATCTGTATTGGTATATCCATCAACGGTTTGGAGTTGTGAACTGCCAATCTTAAGTTTTTTGTGTACTGCGACTTCGCTGAGGAAATGTCTTCAGCTTTAGGGCAAAACAGTGGGTGTGCTGCGGTTGCATCACATGAGACTAAGCAAACAGGTTCAGTCTCTTCTGGCTGAGACACGCTCCATACCGAATGTTTCATTGTAATCAGACTTTTGGTTTTATTCTTGGAGCGTTTTAGGTTTCTATTAGGTCTGAAACCCCTTACTGAAACATGGACGGTTACGATACCAAAGCTTTCTTTAAAAATGACTGAATTTGTCCAGGACTGCCGTCATTCGGCATACCATCACAAAACACGAATGGAACTGGTCGGGAAACCACTAGTACAAACGAGGTTCTGATTTTATACCGCCATAGGACAAAGTGGGTCTTGACTTTAGTAGACGTTCCTATTACTGGTCAAACACATACGGTCATGTGCATACAGAAGCACATAATTACCGACCTGACTTTGGTAGATGTGTTTTGTTCCGTTAACTTTAAGTTTGTGTTGTGATCTACTTACACCTTGTAGAACTTGTTATAAGGCTGTAAGGTGTAAAAATCTGAGAACTCTTACAGGCTTCTGATTATATGCTGGATGATTCAGAAAGACGGTGGGTATATCGGTCTCCATAATGATGATGACGAGAGTCAGCAACGGTACTAATGCAGATAGGAAAAGGCCGGAAAAACAGGAGAAAACATGATAAGCTTGTTTGAACATACGAACAAAATATATCTGGTCAATAGTGTAAATCCAAACGTGACTTCAAGTCTGCAACTGGATTCTGTCGATCAAGCTATCTGAATGCACTGGGTGAATCCCCGAAACTGTCAAGCCTACTTTTGAAAGTGCTAGTGGATGACATTGTTTTAACGGAAACTCTAAGTGCGCCACAGAAAAAGGGAATATTTATGACAACAACTGGATGGTTTCGTGCATGGGGTGGAATAGTCGAGAGGTTTGCAGATATCTAGAAAGATAACATCTCCTGTCTTGCATCCATCAACAGTAGTGCAACTATTAGGTCTGCACTGCATGGAAATCCACTTCAGAATTCAAGCTGAATGTTAAACATGAGTGCAAACCATTTCAGATGCTCGCCTCACAGGTCAGCAATCATAGCTTCAGTGTCTTTCGAAAAAACATAAGATACTACGATCAGTCTGTACATAGTAGTATCACTGTGAATATCGGTGGCAGTAAGCAACTGAAAGTTCTGTTCACAAAATAACCATCGGAATAACTTTCACAGTGGTAACTACACTTCCTATGCACATTATTTTAGTATAATTGGGGAATTGGAAGCGAAACTTGCAAGGTCCTTTTCATGAAGCATTACTCAGTTTCAAAAAGTGGTGGTTAATGCAAAAGTGGTCATTCTGAAATAAGCTTTAACGTTGTTTTTTTAATTTGAATTCTTAACGTATGATTCTGGCACTGGTTGCTCCACTATACTGGTTATCGGAAATGTTAGCCGCAACCTAAACTTAGATGGCGCTTTCATAAATACGGTGTGGACGGGAGACTAAAAAATGGCTTTGGTTGAGGGGTAATGTAAAACAATTTTGGGTTAATATTGTTGACAGACTGCAACTAGCACTGATACCTAGTCTCTTGTTCCGCATCGTTCTAACAATTTTAATTTCTCACGTAGTTCAAAATCAGCGTTCATGCTAATCTTTATCCCAGGTGAAACTTAACATTGCATTTGGACACACAGTTTACCCGTGGGATCTAGCGTCTTTTTTCAAAGGATGCAAAAGCCGCGATCAAGCGTGGGTGCTATTCAGGTTACCGAAACCAATCCCGTTGAGACATCAGCAATCAAAAATATCACGGCGGTGAAACCATTTAGATCACTACGGCCTGATCGAGAGGTCCTAATCTTTGAATGAACGAAAGCAATTAATTAGGGGGTCGCTGAAACAGATCGCACTACCTGAACACTACTCACACGCGCCCATGACGGAAGGCCTGGAAGTGATACTTTGGCTCAGCGTGAGGCCAGTACTGTTGTGGGCAGACAACTGCTCCAATACACAACGCGTGGGGAATTTAAATCGGTCCAAAAAAAACAAAAAGAGAAGCACCAATAAATCTACCTGAATAGAAAACCTGCAACCTAATGCTGGTAGTGTTCAGTGTCACACAGACTGCTCCAGTGGTCATCAGTTATGTTCATTCTCACCGTTCCCTCATCCGTTTTATGAAGCTCCATTATTTTTCACTTTTCTTCTTCCTGTTCGTTTATTTCTTCCTTATATTTGCACTCATTTAGTACTTCACTAATCTCTGGGATTCTGTGGGGACTAGAGACAGCTCGAGCCATAAGACCCAGAGATACGGTCCAAAATTGGAAATGACAATAATGATGAATTCTGAGTACTCAAATCTCTTATTATGTCGTCTGAAGCCCGTTTCAAAGGAAATACACCATGATTTCAATTTGACTTTACTGTTATAACTTTCGTCGTATTAACAGGTGAAGTGGGAAGAAAGGATCCGTGTGTTTTACTGTTGAAATTTCCAAAATTATTCTTAGAAGTAACTGTGTAGAATTAATTAGTCTGAGAATTAGGTTTGGTATTCCGGGGTGAATTGATAACTGCCTTTCTAAACAACGGTTTATGCGAGCTGAGAGCGCATTGTTGTCAGCGCAATTTTCTGTTTGACTAGAATGTTTCTAGTTATTTGGGAGCTGAAATGTGTATATACCTGCAGGGAAAAAGTTTGTCAGAGTTTAAATTATGAAAAGGTTTTACATTACTTATGGTACCATAATAATTGCTAGTTACTCTACCTTTGTTTTAAAACCAAAGCTAGACGCGTATGCAAAATTGCCATAGCTCAAGATACTTTTATTATGGTGGTCTAGAAACATTGGTTATGCAAGCAAATTAAAAAAAACTTCAATTATGTGGTGTTACTTTGTGTGCACACTCAGTGTAGAAATCTGTGTAGCGTCGAATGAAAATGACACTGTTCTGAAATGTTAACAGTAATACAAAGATTTCGTTAATCATCTTCTTGCATTCTGAACACCATTAATGCTAGTCCTTTTCCGGATTGTTTGTTTGTTCCAAAGTTACTTTTGATGGCGAATGAAATGCTAACTTCCAACTAACACACATATAGGTTCGTGGGTTTATACGATGTTACAGGAAGGAGAAAGATCTTTGCTTGTGTGCTTCTGTCTTTGTGCTAGTCGGTGAGAAATTGTGTCGGACGGTTGATAATTGTAAAGAAAACGTACTTGGAATTAAATGAAAGGCGAATTCAATGAAGCTGCTTGTTTCAATCTTTTTAATAACGAACACTGAAACACAGTGAAACACCATCCAGTCAGATATGTGCAAATGATAACCTGTGAGACTGAACTAGTATAATGATTAAGAAACTTTTAGTGATGGTTATCTCTCAAAGACGTGTCGCTCGAGTAGTATTTTAAAACTTTCATATTTTGTAGGCGGACTCAAACTGCCTGTCGCTAGAGTATCAAGATCTCATTCGCATGCTCATATGAGTAAGTTTGCGTCACCGAAGTAGTAGTCATCATAGTTTTGCTAGTGAACGAGACTAGCTTTAGATTTGCTGACATTGTTATTCTTTATGGATCACTGATTTAGTTACTTCAAGTTATTCTGTAAGATTTGTAGTTCTTCCAGACAACGTAGAGCTCAACACGGTTTTGTTTCATAGACTTAGAGCAACACCCATAATTTGACTGTGCTGGGTAGTTCAAGAACAAAAAGACTGAACAATAGAAGTCCTAGGATGGATCCTTATGGAACGTCGCTGTTGTCAGAGCACCATTCTAACAACCGCCTGTTCATTTTGATGTGGAACCTACGTTCAGTTAGATAATCCCTGAACCATGTGGGTAACTATTTATCGACACCATAATTGTGGAGTTTCCGTGGCAAGATGGAGTAATCAACCCTGTGTTGGCAGCTGTCATCTAGAAGTCATGAGAAACCAGCATATTCATGACGTATGAAAGCCCCCTAAAGAAGCCATGCTTTTTCTCCGTGAGAAGTTCGCGGTCCTCAGGTATGGAGGAATTCAGCCACCTTAGAGACAACTGCAAGCAACACTGTTGGTCGATAGTTTGCATCCACCACTGGAGGTAGGTATGATTGTGAACTGTTTCTAGACATTCTGCAGAGGAAAGATTGACCAGAAGCGATTAAAACGTACTGCTCCAGGTTTTGCGAATTCAGCATCACAGCTTTTCGAGGCAATACCACATATCGAGCAAGTACCTGATGATTCGTGAGTTAGTAAGATCCTAACTTTGGTTCTGATTTGGGATGCTGAAATTTGGAGTAATTCATTTAAGCCCAACTCTGTGTGTTCAAATATCGCTCCTATTTTGTCTCGCACTACTCAATGGTAACAGATTCTGTGTATACCATCACTGTCCGATTAACCGTTAAACCAAAGACCATGTAATATATTCATATATATCCTACTACTTTGTGTTAGTTAGATATCACAGACACTAATTTTGTTGTTTAACAGCATGATTGCACGTTGGTCGATGACAGTAATTGCTAGTTTCAAAGTTGTTCAATAAGTGTATAAATTACGATTTTTTGTCTATTAATTAAATTTATTTCTCTGTTTTATGGAAAAACTGTCAACTTTATAAGCTATATTATGAGTCTATATGTAGCGCAAATTCTGAAATTAAATGGATTGCCTTTCTGAACTGTGCTGATTACTCGACGAAAATACGTAGTTTGATTATATATGTTCTAGAGATTATTACCCAAACGGTTGACCGAATTTGACCTGTAGTCCCCCTACATTACTGAAGGATGTCCACTTAACCCAGACAAAACATGTAAGTATGAAGCTTACCTGATTGCTTACATGAAGCGAACTAGTAACTTTCACGACGTTTCAGTACCGCTCTTTGAAACAGTGCTGAGTATTACACGATACATGAGTTTCACATACCGGATGTAGACGATCTTACAACGCGGCCACGTTCGACCGATTACAATATTTTCTGTTTCCTGTGTTTACATTTTTACATCCAGTCTATCCCTTTGTAATGCACATGCCATTGTTTAACCGAGTCGTATTCACTGAAGTGTTTACAAGTGCTGGGTAGGCTAACAGGAGTTGCATCCTTTGGTAGCAATGTCCTCATCTTTCAGAGGAGGTGGGGTAGTTGTTTTAAGGATATGGATTCGAAAGCAGGAACGGGTGAATTTAAAGATCGCAAGTTTATGTGCTAATGCTTCAATTTACACCAGTTATGAGTGTTAATAGTGTTTTTTGTTATAAGTTTCCTACTTTATTTTTATATCACAAGATTTTGGGCTTACCACATACATCTCCGCGGAAGCAGGTACGATAAAGCGATTTGTCCTCTGAGCGGATACCACTTGGTGGGAACTGCAGTAAATCTTTCCTTCGTAACATCAAACGTGGTCTGCGCTGTTTGTTCATCATACCTGGAGTGTGTTCTTTTCCTTCGGAAAAAAGATGACTGTCATTTGTTTTGAAACATTGATCCAAAGATGTGATACGCTGATTTTTCAAGACTGTTCTATTCGGAGTCAGATAGAATGTCGGAGGGGAGGTGTAACTGAAATGAAAGAAGTGTCTAAAGTATTGACCAGTTTTTCACTAAATTTAATCAAACATATCTGAGTTTTATTGGCAGTAATCTCACGTTACTCAAATTAGTAATCTTCTCCGAATGGAATTTCTTTTACAGTAGCAGATTTTCACTTCGGTTACCGAATGTGACAACTGTAGCACTTTCGTTTGAAGGCTTGATTAAGGTTTACCACGCATTGCTAATTAAGTTGATATAAATTATCATTTTTACACCGTAAGAATAAACATAATCCAAGTGGATAAGATTTGTGAGGCTGTTGTGAACCCTCGAAAGGATACGCTGGTTCGTCATCGATATACTAGTGCGCTTGACAAAAATCGAATTCTCTGCCCGGTAGTAATTAACACCGAACATCTTGGTCCTGAAAATACCGCGACTGTCCCCGTAATTTGCTATCAAGACAAACCAAAAGATGCATGCAAAAAACAACTTTGTTCCACCGCGGAAACATGTGTGACAATGAGAAAATTATATGGCATTTATATAGTACATAGAGGCTCTAAAACACTATTGAATCAGAAAATGAGAGTACACTTACCGAAGATAATAACTGAGGTCACTAATCCATCAACGAGCGTAGCGGAATAAAGGTCGGACAGATAAAAAAATAGCCAAGATTACTTCGCGACCGTCCTGGACAGTTCTGCTCATTCTGATTGGATAAGTCGTTTTCCTCTATGAAGGAGGCAGTTTTGGACGGGGGGAAATGGACTCCTTAACAGAGGCATCAGAAGAATTCCAGTGCAGTGATTTAAACACGGCCGGGTGTTGGTCAGCTTTTCTCAGTTTTACCACCTGCGTAACCCTGATCTACTTTAAATCACAGGAAAGGTGAGGTGCACAAGAAATTGCAGCTTTGAATTCAAGACTGTCCGCGACCTAAAGACAAGTTATGCAACAAGGCAATGTGGGCTACAAACAAACTAGCCTCAGATGTTTCTTCATACCGCAGTCGTGTATGCGTGTGGTCTCATGCTGCTTGATACCCTGGCTTTGTCTATACACATTCCCTTTGTGATTTCGTATATAAGATCATTTCGCCTTTCAGTCTCTCTGCTAACAACCTCACGCTAATCTAATTAAGTGAATTGACTCTGCACCATAAACACTTTATTTCATGGTAGTATATCAGAAATCAGCATAATCAAGTTGAAATCAGAATTCAGCAACTTATTTGGTGATGTTTTAACTACTGACAAGTAGTAGGAGAGTTAGTTGGTACAAGTTAAACGTAACTCACAACTGATCACAGTTATGAGTTATGCCTGACTTTTAACAACCAACTCTCCTACTACTTGTCAGTAGTTAAAATATCATTCAATAAGTTGTTGAATTCCGTAATTTCGACCTGACGAAAAATCCTAATCGTGCGGTCCCGACTGCAGTTAACAGGACATCGTCCTCTGTCAAGGCGATCGAGCAATCTGCAAATTGCTTACGGACAAATGTGGCTGAACGTCTGTATATGCTAATTTAGTCTTTACTAATGTGAGGTCAGTGGCGCAGTGGTGAACACGGTTGTCTCATGAAAGCGTGGCCGGACTTCTATTGTAGATAGTGGCGAAGATATGCACTACTGACGAACTTTAACAAGAGCAAACCTCGAGTCTAGTACATCTTTTCAAAAGGGGTTAACTGAAAAGTATATAGAAATGTGACAGCTGAGACCAATTTTAAGTTATGTTCAACTTATAAAGATGGATTGGTTTGTGAAGCTTAAACTCTTCAGAAATTTTGCTCATTTCGCTTCCGTCGGCACGACTGTTTGGTGACACCAGATTCATTCCTGAACCCTCAAGCAAGCTGGTCATTCGACCTTTACACGCCTGAGTCGAATACAATTGCGTAGTGCTTTAGAGAATCAGAGGAGACTGTCATGCGGGTTGGTCATGATAGGGAACAGTTACTATTTAATTGAGAATATGGGAACTGACTCGTTGATTGGATACAATCGATAAACTGAGCAACCTATTCAAAAAAGATCACCGGCGCCGTTGTGCCAAATTACATAAACTAGGGAAGAGGCTAAATGTTCCCGAATGTACCGGGCAGTGAAACTTGATCTGACGTGATGCTGTTAGAAAGCGTAAGCTGGCAACGGAGATCAGTCATAGGTTTCATTTAATAAACACCTTCTAAGTATTGATACAACATCACAAATTCGCTATTCTGTAGTCACTCGAGAACCCGTGTACCGTGCACCATAAGCCAATCTTTTGTGTCCAAATGCTATTGCCTTCCACACTATGTCTGCCTTATTTTGAACCGACAACCGAAAGGTACTCTTTTACCAACTTAATTTACGAGCTTCAGTGCAGTTTTGTATTCGTAATGTGTAAGGGCTGTACCATGTGGCCGTGTGGATAAAAAGTGCACAGAGAATCTTACCATCACCTTAACACACATTCTTATTCTGCTCCAATTATTCAAATTTCACGAAAACTTCTTCTTCCTACAACGGCAACTTTCTAAAGAAACATTAAGCTGCCAGTGGAGTCCCCAAGATAAGACAATGGGCTAATTAGTCGCGAAATGTACGTAACTAGGACAAGCGAGCTAGGGGTATTCTAAGTGGGATCTTGTGCATTGCGCCCACGCAAACTAACTGGCTGAGGATCACTCGTTCTTGTTGTTCATACTGTTGATCAAGTCAACCAGTAGATCGCGCTGAAGCGGACACTTCGCAATCCATGCTATTACTTCCGGCAACTAAAAAGGAATCTTAAGGTAATTTCCCTTTATGTCCGATAAATAATTCACTGCGAATAAGTAGGACCAAAGTTCCCATCTGTGGATTCTAATCACAGCGACTAGAAAGTATTACTAAATTGAATCAAAAGCGTGAAATTCGAAGGCTTTCTGACAATTAACTTCGAGGTGGAAGTTATATAGAACCCTTAAGACGATGGCAAGAACGAACGAAACGTGACATCCATTTAAACCATCAGTTAAATTAACTCATAGAAATGATACACAGATATGTGAGGTGGCAGTGCAGATGGGCAAGATGATTTCTTCATGATTATCATTCAAGCTGAGTAAGAGGTGATATACTGTACACTTTCGCTCTGTACTCAGCTTAATACTGAGGTTATCCGTCTAACGCAGAACCGTGTAACCGCCTCGTGATGTATTTTCGAATCAAAGTTTTGAATCATTCCACCATTCATCCAGAATATGTGTCATTCAGTTAAAGATGGTAGGAAAGTTTATTCATATGCCGAAACAGAGATGGAATAAAAACACCAAATTCAAAAGCTGCTTGTTGAGTGACTGTGTGGTAATGCCTTTGATTGTCCAAAATGAGTAATACTAAATGCGTACCTTGTATAAGTGAAAAAGGAAAATAACACTCAGTTAGGCACAGGCAATGGTTGACCAGATTAATTATCCATCTCGCTTTCTATATGACATACCATTGCCTTAGACCTGTATATGTTTTATTACATTCAGTTTCATTTGCGAGTAGTACGGCACGACTCGTACGCGCAAAAACTAAAGAACAGATCACAGCGCCAAGAATACTCTAGACTAGAAGTGGTTATCATAAGCGCATACATGCACTATTTTGGAGGTTTCATCAAATAGAATGTGGTTACCTTGTTGCCCAGGATATGAATACACGACGGTCGTGCATAATGATGTTCTACCATTTTTGCTAACTTGCAATGGATGCCTTACAATGAACATCCTGAAAGGCCAAGCGTCTTTTTCGGCCATAACGTTCATATAGGTCCCGAACAGTCTTAGAAAGTTTCAGTTTGTAATCTGTACAAAATAGTTGTCTTATCAGAAATACAGCAAAATTATGCCTTCTGAACAATCAGACGAACTGAGGTGAACGTCACTGTCTTAAAGGGCTGCTACAGGAACATTTTGTCTCGATTACCAACGAAAACTGACGAGTTATTAATGTGATTGATTAGATGAGAATGTCGGAGTGAGACACATTTCATTGTTTCGCTGAACCACAGCAAAGATGCGGATGTCGCGCTATCCTGCTATCCGGGACACAACAAGTAGAGATGAGAACGGACGTAGAAGAACCATTATACAAGAAGCTAATGAATATTTTCTGTGGTAATTTCAGCTCAGTGCGTCCTCAACATCTTCACTGTTGCATCAGTTTGGTGTTTTTTTTACAGCTGATCCAAACGGCCATTAGGAGAATTCGTGAACCTGGAACGAGTGGTAGATGCTGCTGCAGTGTCCTAGCATCAACGAAATAGCACAGACATAAACGACTGACCTGGGCTGTGGAACAGTGCTTTGTTTAAGTTATACTGAACATACCATTCGGGCATTCTTTTCATCCCCGTAACTGACTGCGTGAGTGAATCTACGAGGCGGACAATGGTTGGCCTAGGAGGACGTTATACGTTCTAGTTATTTACTTTAAGAAAAACTCAGGCGATGCACTCAGTGTATCAACAATTTCAACCATGTGTTCTATTCTACATATACACAATTGTGCAGACAATATGACTATGTACTGAAAAGATCATTCTAAAGTGAGTTAACGGACAGGAAAAGCATGCGGAGCAGGTGCTGTGCTGTCTGTAATACAAACCCACGCCGGCAGCTCAGGAATTCCAGATTTGAACTTAATTACATACACATCCCGCAAGGCCATATGAAACCTACCAATTGATCCAGGGGATGGACATCTGTATCACGAATACTTAATCAATTCTATTTGTAGCAAGAGGTGAATGTGTCTAAATGTAAAATTTTTGAGCTCACGGCGAAGTTACAAGGCTTAATCGGTGGAATGTTTGTCCCTTAAGAGTATGTTCTTCTTACCGTTGATTTGACTGCAAGAGAAGCCCAGATTTCTTACAATTAATTCTCGTTCACACTGATATCGACTGGTCATTCCAGCGACTTTACTAAAGATGCCTTGTCATGAAAAATAACATAATGTGGCGTAAAGCGTAGCACCCCGAAAGCGAAATAACTCAGCATCGAGAGCGCAGTAGAACACCAGTTAAAAATATGTACATCTTATTTTATAGAGAGAGTGCTCATAAAATTTCCACACTTCAATCAGGGCTCCGGAAATGCTTGGAGTATAATGCCCACATACTGTTTCTAGCGGAATTGTCCGGTCGCATAACTTGTTTAACGTTGAACCGCAATGTGTCTATGCCACAAGCTCAGGCAATCAGTGAACTCCAGAACCACTTAGATATAACCCATAGTATACAGTTTGTAGTGAAAGGCAGACATGAACTCTTTGTTTTGTTGCCACCGGATCTCGAAAGTTCTGCAGAGTCTCGGGTGCAATGATGGAACTACCGAGCAATAAGTGACTGAAGAGATATTCACCGCCCTTCTGGTTCACAAACTGTAACTTTGTTGATCAGTGCCTAGTCAGTTTTCTCTCACTATCTGTCAAAGTGTTTCCGAATAAGTCGATAAGTTGGTTATTTCAAATGACAGTTTAAACCTGCAAAATAGTCGCTCAAGAAAGGTGGTTTTAAGACAAAACATCCAACTATAGGGATTTGTTGAGTTGGACACTCACTAACTCCACCGAAATTCCATATTTAGTGGATATAGCCAAACAACTGTTAAACGTGAGTTATTCGGAATTAAAGTGACACATCAGTTAAACAGCATGCAAGGAAAATCTTCCCGACTTTTGACATTTGCCAGCACTGTTCAGCGTATTTACTGATGAAATGAAGTTGGAACTCTACAATAAAACAAAGATGTCATGAACTTTACTTGCATCTAATGGAACAAACAATTATAAACGGCCCTCAACAAGCGTTTACTGCAATTGGATGACCGAGTAGTCAGTAGTAGGTTGTCCTGGTTTTACCCAACCGGTGACACCGGGATTCAATAGGATAATAGCGGCAGAAATAACTTTTCGTAAAAAACTGTAAGTTTCTAATCAAATAATTGGCGTGCTGATGCTTTTGTAAGAACGAAAGTAATGTTTGGCCTCAACGTTTCACCTAGAGTATGGAAATGTTATTTATCCGTTAATGTTTGCGTCATCCATGTTTATAGTATTCACTATTCAGTTCGGTTTACGCTCATACCTAAACAAAGGTGTTGTGCGCATTCTGCATGACTGAAGAAGATTTCCCGTTAAGTGCAGCCAAACCTATTCACCGGGATTTGAGTCTGAGCTGTCTGGAGGCCAAAGTAGTTGATGGATAAGAATCGCCTCGATAAAGTGACAGAACTTTATGGCTATTCTCTTAGGATCGTTGTTTTGTTAAGAGATAACCTGATCAACTGGTAAACTTTGAGTAATACTCGATATGACTTACGGCAAGACCTCACGAATTATGTCCACGTACGCCGTCTTGCTTATTATCACCTTAAAAAATGCAGCAAACACCAGAAAGCAACTTCAGACCATGGGGTTTTTAGTTCCTAATTTACATGATAGTTTGAGCATACACCAGTTGAATGTCTCACCATAGCCTCATCAGTCGAAACGGAGTTATGGGCGTCCAACACTCAAAATTTATATGGATTGAACATCACTCACAACTGATCGCAGTTATCGCATTTCCATAGGATTTCAAAATTAAATTTCAGCGACTTAGTAAGCTAATAACAATACTAGTGTTTTCTGCCTAGTTATGCAAGAATTTATGACTCGTCTCGTCATCCGCCTTAAAACTTGCAAGGCACTTTTGTAAGTAACTCCTATACAGGCGCACATTTTAAATGCGTCTTCGCACAGTTTGCGCCAAAACAGCCCCTTTTACAAACCAGGGAGTGTGTTAGACATTAGCTGATGTTAAAGTATGTCTGTTGCATAGCAGAAGCGTATTATCAGTTGAATAGTTCCACCAAATTTTACAGGGGGGAGTTCATCACATCTGCTTTCGCAGGATATACTGCCAATTGCTTTGAACTCCATAAGACAATTTGTGATCACTTTTCAAAAGTGCATCAACTCATTAGAGGTTTTGACGATTCCTGTAATACTGCACTACGTCTGTTCTGTCCTTGGTTGATATTTCCTTTGCTTTTGTACCCCTAACCAATACAAACACTGTCATGCGAGTATGGGGATCCAGAGGAGATGCACTCATACTGGCTTTTTTACCATTTTTCAGAATTGGATGGTTATTAGTTAATTTATTCCTGTACAATTTGATTGGCTTTATAGTGGGAATAAAACGAAGTTGTATAACATTTCCGACCATTCCGAAACCTGTATTTTCTACAATGTCATATAAAAAATTACATTCTTCTTGCTCGATCAACACTTATGTCACATATTACAAAGTCGGCTTCTTTTATGAACGCCTTATCAGATCATTGTTGTGGGATTAGGGTAACCGCAGCAGTTTACATTGGACTATTTTTGTAATCAATCACATCAAAATATTGTTGACAGTTTTACACAACCACGTCTCGGAAGGCGTACTGTATGCCTGATAAGCGACTTCAGGAAATATCGTGTGATAGATGAGAACCCACGCATAGCGTTCACTTGGTCCTGTTGGTCTATTAACGGAAAAGCATTCATCGCGTCGGAAAAATCAACGCATTTTCACTGAATGTGTGTACTCGTCGATGTCAACGTGATTTCTCGTCTAATCATTACGTGACCGGCATCGCTTTGGTTGCAGTAGATACGTCTGTGTTGGGGACAGAGCACACTAAGCAGTCAGGCCAATTGTGACTAGGAGAGTGCAGACTCAGTCGGTGGTCGGTGGTGCTACATGAAAGCACACCATAAACGGTTGGTGACACCTGCGGATATTAAATGCGTCATATAACCAATTAGCAGCCCATGACCTGTTTCCTTCGGGTGTCTTACAATCGTCCGATTTACGTCGTTAGTTCTTCCATCGATATTCAGATGTTTAGTTAATCGAGCTTTCAGTGTTAATAGTGACTGACGATGCTGAGTTTATACTACAAAATCGAAGAAAAAGCATGCAGAATTTATGTGCTGCGTTAATGATCAGAGTCAACGAATCCTAACAAACACCACTGTCATACTGGTAACTCACTTGCTCCGCGCCTCGGAATTCCAGTCGACCTCCCTGGTGGAGGATTTTAACCAGACTGGCTCTCGACGTTCTCGATCAACGGACAGCGTGCTCATTCGACGTCAGTTCACAAAAAAATCGTGTAAACAAGGCAGCCGCGTGAGAAACGAATGGCCGATAAGTCACGGCGTATTTGTTTGCTCATTCGCTTACTTCGATGATCTCATACGCATACGCACAAACTAGATGTCTTGACCTGAAAAGGTAAACTGGAGTAACCCACTACCACTCGTCTATAGTACATACGAGGAGTATCACATTGTTTACTGCTTACCACGTGCTTATCACTAAGTTGCGAGGACTAGGCTAAATAAGTGTACTGTTTGGCAACACATACTAAAACAACTAAGACAAACTAGACCTGAGTGCATAAAAGAATGAAATTTCTAAAACAAATAATTTCCATCAACATCAATATGGCTGACAGTGTCACAACAGAACAGAAATTTCCCAACTCATCGTGCAGTTCTTGGATAAAATATACAACTGATTACAATGAGTGAATATGGAAATATTCCGCATAATATGTTTAAAACATACCGCGTTTAGTACTGTAATTTTTCATAAAAAAATTATGTGTATCCTGTCAGTTTTGTCTTGTTGGTCTCTGTAAGCAACTGCATTACAGTACTACCCCAAGAACGATAAATATCTTACAGCAGGGTAACAGGGTATGATCAGTATGAGTACGATATAATAGGTAAGAACAATACATGGTCACAGCCACCAAATTTTCCGAAAGAAATACTATACTCCAGTTTGGTTCTCGTTAGAGCTGCATATTACTCACACGGCACAGGTTGAATTCCCACCACGTTTTTAGGGGGCACTCGTGTTGACCAGTACGTCACTGATCAGGACAAATATATTCACCACTGCACTAAACTCAAGTATTCCTCATATTAGAACCCAACAGTAGTGCATATGTCTGCCAAAGCCAGAACTAAAACTCTGGTCACGCTGTAATGGTGCAACCGTGCTGACCACGGCATCATTGACCTCACATTAGGCAAACACTCAGACACGTTCGTTTGTGAGTGCGGCTCAGATTTCCCGATCGCCTCAAATGAAGACATAATTACCGTCCTGTTAGCTACACTCGATGACGCTACGACTAAACCTCCTCTATCTTTAGGTTGTCATTAGAAAACAATTATACTTGTTGAACAGTACTTTCATTACTGGCGACTACACAGTTCCCGTTTGGAAGTAGATGGCTGGAAAATCCACAGGGAGGCAAGAGTTAGAACCAATTGTTAGTGATTGCTCTCGTGTAGTTGGATTTATATGTTCCATAATATTGTCTTGATATGTTGGTTGCCATAATCCTCTGGTTGGGAAATTGCCATTTGACACAAGTTGCACTGCTAATCGTTTGTTTTATGTCCTTACCTACTGTTTGTAGCAACATGCTGGAGTGGTTCTATATTAACTGAACTAAATGGTAGTCGCTTAATCTGTAAGTAACATTGGACAACAACCATCGGGTAGTTGAGAGTGGGACAACACTCTCACCTTATAATGGTTTTTAAATCTAGTCGAATGTGGTCTGCCTCATAATGATACACCATCTGGTTTCTGGTTACATTCATTTGAGGTTTGCGTTGATCGACGCAATTATCATATTAGACAGAACAACTTTTTGTTCGGGACAAGGCATAAATTTTCAATTTTAAGCACACTGTTATAAATGAATTAAGATGAACTACCTAACAATTATGAGTCCGCTAAGAACGAGTAGTAATTGCGGGAATTTAAAAGTATACGATATTAATTTCCTTTCAGGTTTTCACGAAAGTTAGATTTACAGCAATTCCCGTCCGTAAGTTAACCTTTTTTGTTTGTTCATTTGTTCGGTGAGTTTGGTGGCTGCAACTGACACTGCGGGCTCATAGTCTTTGTGACTATTCAGTCGGATCAAAACAGAACTGAGGATATTGAAGGCCTATCAACCGAGCTCATCTGCCAGAACACTTGAACTCACTGCTCAAATGAGTTACTAAAGTAGGTCATTCGGCTAACGTAGAACTCTGTTACTCAAATAAAACTTAAAAGTACGATTATTGCCATAAATTACCACTGCAATGAATCACATAAGAGAAGGGGATGTCATTTATCTGCTTAAACTCTAGCACCTACGCTATGTCCACGGTGGAGTTGTAATTGCTGAACTTCAGCCAGTTCATATATTTGTGCTTTAAATGCGCCTGTTCATTAGTCTGGTATGAGTCATCCCTTATTAAATTCATGGTCTAAAAGTTTGGCAATTATACATGAGTACAGAAATAAAGTAAAAAGCTGACAGCTCAATAGTTATGTGTCAGTTTGTGTGTCACGTGATGTATTTCAGTAATATCTACTAACCTCGAGTTCTGCCTTTGTTGGAACGCATCGCATATTTTTGTCAAAGCAGAGTTGACTTGAGAGTATCTTGCATCTAAGGTTAGCCTGCTAACTACTGTATTACGG
Source organism: Paragonimus heterotremus (assembly GCA_013368495.1). NCBI lineage: Eukaryota > Metazoa > Platyhelminthes > Trematoda > Plagiorchiida > Troglotrematidae > Paragonimus > Paragonimus heterotremus. The sequence goes on from LUCH01000058.1 coordinate 155,306, forward strand.
ATCTCACGTTAGGCAACACTGATATATCATATCTAAGAGCTAAGATACATTCCACTATTAATATTGCTCAGATCATCTATTGGAAATAGTATTACAAGTGGTGGATCCTTAGCGAGATTATCGAAAGACCTGAACACCCCCCAGAAATAAATTCCAGAACAATTTAGTGGAATATGGATCAATAAGAACAAATGACGTCTCGACTGATCAGACAAGAACCGAAGTAGCAAATGAATAGTAATTATCTAATGGTTTCAAGAAACGACTAGTTTTTAGTAGGACGATAATACCGTAAACAATGTCAACGTCTCCATATGTTCAAATAAAATGCAGCCCAGAACTAGTGTTCATCCGATAGATAAAGTGACTCAGACTTGGTTGACGCTGGATCAGATGTGGATCCACGCATTCTGCCAAAAGCGGACACAGGCATACGGAACGGGTTTACAGAAAATACTGACTGACCCTGAAATCTCTAAAAATATAGAAACTTCGCGAATCACCATAACATCGTAGTGAATAAACAGTGGAGAAATTAAAACCAAGGAACTTGAAGGTTAAATGATAAAGGTTTATGGGGAGGAAATATAACCCAAATTCATTTTTTAAATGAGATTATTATCGCAGTTGACAGACGCTCCATCTGTTCTACTGACGACAAAAATTCCCACTTTTAAAACCAAGCCTCTTCTTGAATAAGTGCAGACATTACATGTGTTTCTGCAAAAACAATTTTCGTCGCTCTCGTGTGTCGTGCTACACGATCTGTGGTGAAATACCGTTCATGAATACTAACCAGTGTGACTCAAGAACACGGAGATTAAACTGAAGAAACAAAACGGTGATTATGCGATTTCAATCTGACTCAGTCCAGCGCTGACAGACCTGGTCACTCCTCTGTTCGATAATCTTGTTCGGTTTGGTGGCACAGTCTAGCGCTTGTTTAGATCTACGTAGATCTACGCACCGATATCCGCGCAACGTGACCAACATGGGCTACCGAAATTCTTCTGTACAAGGCTTTTCACTTAGTTATGTTTTCTTGTTTCATACGATCGGACATTATTTTGGTGAGTGTGCTTAGTACATTACTGCTTGCATTGGTTATAAATGTGTATTGTGTCATTGACAGTTTGTGGGTAGGACACATTAGTGTAACTGATTGGGTAAGTACGATTGTTTCGTGGATTATCAAACCGGAGGTGCGAGTATTCCAACACTCAGAGGGATATGTTGACACAGTCGTAGAATATCGTCAAAGCTCACAGTGGATAGATTTCGGACAACACGAGCAACTGGATGAGCCACTGCTCAACGAAATCGGATCAATGGACGAGGAATTGCAGACGGAAAACCCCTCGATAGAAGGTGTCGGTCACACACACACAATCGGGCTAGATGTGCACACGACGTGTGGGTGGAAATCTGGGGTGTTATGGACCAGAATTCTTACTCATAAACGGGAGTGCGCGCGGGTTGCATGGCAACCAGCGACTTGGACAAGAAAGATTTTGCTTTAGTGAACGTCTTTTCGTTACATTAGAACTAATAACAACGGCTCCAAATGGTTAAATAAAGTGGCGATCAGAAATAGCACGCGTTCATTTGATAAAGTGCCTCATAGCTGAATCGGGTCGTATCACTCTGGGTCCAAACATTCTGCTACGGATGTGCAGAACATGCTCAATGAGAATAATGACTACTCATGAGTAGACGGGAATTTGGTTAATTTCAAATTGAACATCACCCACAACTGGAAAGTCTATGGGAATGCGACAGTTGCGATCAATTGTGGGTGATGTTCAATTTGAGAATGATGACTGTCACTGAGATCCTTTTAAAGACCATACTTAACGGCGAACGAAAGATTGATCTGATTTTAAAAATATCTCTCAGCAGTCTTTTCCTTGCAGAAATTTGGAATAAATCTATTACTTACAAATTTTTGAAGTACACAGTGCGGTATCGCTCTACTGACGCGTTTCTGTAATCTTCATGAATGGTGGATTTGATAAAATACTGAGTTGGGTAAGTACGATTGGTTAGACTGAGGTGTTGAGCTTGTGGATGAATTTAATGAGTTCGGAAAGTCAAGCCGACGAATCACTACATGTGTACGACTTACAACCCCGTGACTAAATAATGGGGGTCGTTAATGGTTGTTCAGAGCATTAGTGGAGTTCCTGTCTCAAACTGACGGTTTAAGTGTCCGGTTATTCTGTGAACTTGACATTTGGATTACAAACCAATCGGTTTCCGGATTGCAGTTTAACAACAATCTGTCTACAGGCCAGCCGTTAAAACCACGAGAAGCGGCCAATCCGAACTAAAGTCAGACGAACGACTCACTTTTGTGTGTAGGAGAAGGTGTACGTCATAGTTCCCCAACTTTCACGATCAACCGCCATCGCCCTAAAGATATCACGTTGTTTGATGTTTTAACGTCAAGCAACCGAATACTCCGGCAGTCAAAATGTTTAGCTATTTTCATTAGTGTATATTCAAGGTCAGTGGTTTTTAACCCCCGAAGCTTGGGTTAGAGATTTTTTCTATGCGTCACGTGATTCGAATACAACCAAATAAACACAAACGTCGCAGTGACTGTTATACGCATAGTGTCTCGATGACAATACTCAACGTCGACCGAACTCGGTATCTTCGAACGCTGTCCGTCCATCTACTACTCATAGTCCCAGTTAAGGCATACCGCATGCCTGTTTGATGAAATGTCTCCAGCTTTTAAGATGATGTGTCAACCTAATGTCTCACCATACAATTGAACCGCAGCTTGAATTAAGTGCTGAACCCGTGGGTGAGAGGTGACTTTATGGCGTAGCGTCATTTTGTTACATTTGTGTTGCAGACTGACTCTTCACCTTGTCGTCAAAACCCCCGCTACATATTTTATGCTACACGCTTCCTGGTTGGATGGTTTAGTGTTTTTCTCTTTAACGTGACGCGTTTCGCTTGTTGTATTGAGCAGTGATGTTGACTTGGCAAAATTCTGCAATGTATAACTTTGAAGTAGGCTTCGTAAGTATCCAGCAAAAAATCCATTTGACGACAAACATCAACTTGACTACGTTTGCGTTGTTAATGCAAAATTAAAGCAAAAAATATGTATACTAATACTCGGTTTTCCATTAAAAAAAGGTTCTTCCATTTTTCCTTTAGATTACATGCTTTGGAGGTTTAAAGAATGCCGGTAAAAATTTGGATAGTAAATTAAGAAAGTTGAAAACCGCTGGCCTAAGGCAATAAATTTTAGTAAATCTCCGCCCCGGGTAGCTAATAATTAAAATGTTTAAAAATATTCCGTCACAAGTCTATTATGTTTATGCCACTAACTGGCAATGGTGTCACAAAATTACAGCGACAGTGTACGTTTATCCTGCGTTTGGAACAAATCATAAATAGGCGGTCTTTTCAGTCAAATTCAACAAGCTGACTGTTCGTTGCGACATGTTTTGGATAAACATTGCACAAACAGCAGAGAAGATTATGTCATCCCACACTCTTCATAACAACCTCTTGTTCAGCAGATGTGCTGAGGACTGAGAACTTGTCATACTTCAAGTCAGTAGCTCTCAGAGATTTATAATTGGACTAGAACCAAACTATAAGCTAACCAGCCGAAAACCAAAATTCCCTGGAAAATCAGTCAAGTTGTTGCCGTTTAAAACGTGTGTATTATTGTTTTGTCTTGTTGAAAAATTCATCGTTTTAAAAGTAAGACTGGAAGCAGTTTCACTAGTCCGCTTCATTGAAGTTCATGTACCACTGAAAGATCAGAGAAATGAAGTTTTATTCATTCTAAACTTCGTCGGAATCAGCTTAGATTCAGTAATGTCATCCTTTCCATTTTCATGAGTTTCACTTACAGTACAGTCCTCCGTGAAAAATTTTTCGAAATATCACAAGATATTTTTCCATTTAAAAAAAATAGAAATGTTAGGGCCCATTTATTAGTAGACGGATGACGCCCAGTGCTATAAATAACGGACCATATGATCCCAAGAGAACACATTACCAACGCACCGATATATTCACTACAATTTATTCTGAGCGACCGGAAACGCTGCTTCCAGTTTCCAGAAGGATAGTTTGTTAAATGGCACAATCTCTTTATGTGTTCAAGAACAGCTTGTGCTCATAGTGAGGCTGCCATGTTTTTTATCTTTGCTTCTGACCATTTATCTAATTCCTTAAACCATGATTAATGTTGTATAGTACCTTCTTTCGTTATTTTGAACATGTTTCGTGTGATCAGAAAGCTTGTGTACAAATACGGTTGGAACAAGTCGTGTTCGTCCTATCACACCGTTGGACAGCATGGTATAAGCCAAATCAAACACGAATTGAAGACTATCTCGATGCACTAGAAATCTTCGCAGGGTCGCATGAACCAACGGAAGCAAGCTTCTGTAAAGCTTCAGACAATTCTGGACGATTATATTTCCACTATCTCAAACCTTGGTTGGTGTTGCACACTTTCCTTAAGAAGTAGATTTCTATTAAAGTTATACTCGTGCAACTTTCTTCTCGCTGTAATTCGGCGCTGTTTACAAGTCCGCGCGTGACGTGTATCAAATGTGTAGCTACTCTCCAATGAGTTGTTAACAGTCTCAACATACGTCCTATGCTCTATCCGACTTTATATGAATCACTCGCGTCGTGCACTCTGTTCACATTAAAAAATCTCCTTGTCCAGGGATAATTTTTACAGCGGGATGTATATTTCGGTCATTTCGTACCTTAAAATTTACAACACTTGAATAATTTTACCCACATTAATTGAAGACATTATCTGTTAATGTTTATTTTAGCCATTTCCACTCGAAACACAAAACGTTCTGCCAACTAGCACGTTTATGTCAACTGATCTATTCACTATCGGCCAAATTTCCCTATCTAACCAGCACTTCTTGTATACAAACGTCACATCTAATCATTATTCTCAACACACCTATCCTCGATTCTGTTGTTTCCCAACGCCAGCGATACCTGTCAGGATATTCACCTTAGCCCTCCCCCACTTCCAGCTGATTGTTTCATTTTAAGGTCCCATCCCACGTAGTAAATAAGTGGTACAGTGTATAAGCAGTCACGGATGGAAGGACATCAACAGCCAGCCGCATTCAAATGTTTCTATGGCTCTCATATAAGAATCCCCATATGGAACCTCGCTGGCAATTTGGAAACTATTATTAACGAAGCATTGGACTGTGTCAATACTAATACTAATTCAAACCAGTCAGTGTATCAGGCCTGCCACCAATGTTAGTGAAAGTTTAGCACGCGCAACTATTTATCAACACACCCAAGATTTGACAAGTCATCTAGCATCGTTATAGGGATAATTCGACTTTTGGTGAATCTGGTGCTACTCTGAATCAGGCGAAAACTCATACATGCCGTTTGTTCTGTTTTTCTACTACCGGGTTTAATCGGTCAACGTTAGAGGATGTTAAGTTAACCCTTTAAGCCAATGAACTTTACGCTCCCAAGTTTATGCCGCAATGCCTATAATGAGCTATCGCCAAACGTATAAAGACAACCGAGTAGCGTCAAGTATTAAAAATCGACTGCACCTGTTGCAATGGAAATTCCTGAGTGTAGATCAAAGGTAACAAACCAAGCATCCTGATAATAACAAGCGCGAGCTCGTCGTATCAAGGTTTCTGCAGTTCGCCCACACGTCCCCCTCTTCTTCTACTCACAAAAAATACACAGGCTTCCTTCACAGTTGACACTACCCATACTCAATAATCTCACTTGGCTCAAACCAACTCACTCACAAACTTACCTCACAAACACGTCCCAATACTTAAGCATGTCTTTTCAGAAGTCATCACTCTATCAGACAGCTCTCTAGAGAAAAACCGAATCTGCCAAACTCTGAGCTACTTCCACAGATCCGACCGATGTGCTTGAGCCCTGATGTGCATCCGGACACTTGCATCACGAGCTATAACCCATTAATCAATGTTTCTGGTAATCAACCAGGATATCCTGGCCTCTAAATGCAACTGAACGATCGACCTCTGCCAATCGAAAACCTTCCAGATGAGGTTGGGTCACCCGACCAGACATCACCTTCGCGGTCCGAATTTTAAATACGATAAGTAGCCGTTGGCTGGATCCCTGTTACCTCGCTCAGACCTACTAGATCCTCAAATTGGTACATACAAAATGACGATCAATGTATTCAATCAATCATCAGTAGCATCCACTGCACTGCACTACACGCGGACTGGAATCAAGGCGCACCTACCGTATAGAGAAAACCTAAGGACCATACGTTCTGAGTATCCGCACATTCTGTATCTCTTCTCATCAGTTACTGAGACAGTGATGATCATCGCTCCTCTAACTGCACTATCGATTATAACTTCCTCAATCTTTATCTTACAGTCTCAAAGATCACGCTTCTGACCATCAGCGATTAATCAGTTTATCACATTATGAGCCGATTAGACAACGAATTTGCCATGTTATACCCATTACTAAGGTAATAAATCAGCTACAGAGATGTTCCGAAATAGATCCATTTCAGTCAGTTTGTGCTGTCGAGAACATTCTCGAGTAACGACCAGCTTAAGAAAGACCACTAATCATATCTTCGAAAAACAACTTCCCACAAAATGGTGATGATCAATACGATGGCGCCACAATAGTATTAGGATCAAAAACAGCCATCACCTCATCGTTATGATAGCCGAAGTTGTAGTCATCAGAACAAACTATTCTCTGAGAGGATCTGTGCCAGACCCGGCCACCTAACACCCATTGAAGTAATTCATTTCCGAGTAGAACCACTAAAATCCCTTTTCAATTTGTTACTGATTACTGAACTTTTCTCACAGCCGAACACTCCCTGCATAACATTCACACCTAAGATATCCACCTTGCTAAAGCCACTTGACTTCTGTCCGATTCCTACCCATACAGTGGTCATGAGTCGATATCGTAAGACCCTAGTTAAAGTGCTGGACTCTCTTATTCCCCTCTGGCTAGTAACGAGTTGGCTTCCTGCAGTAAAATGGGACGGGTGACATAATAACCATTCTCTACAGTTTACTTCGATATTTTCGTAAAGCATACCGAAATTGTTCATTCACATATCTGAGGATATCGAACACATGTCCCATGAATCTCTAGTGGGAGGAAGCAGTGTTCATGGTTCTGCCTTCTTTTTAAGCAAACATCTACATGCAGTTTGCAAAGATGACAAAGCTTACTTCGAAAACTAAGTTTTCCTTAAAACGATATATCCATCATGCAGACATTTCATCCCCCTTTTATTTGTAATGGCTTCGGATGAACTTTCGTCATCCTCTGTTGACTTTGACTTCACCGTAAACAAACTCGGCAGCCAATTAGATCACCTGTTCATTGCAGATGATATACCTTCGAGAGACATGTTGGCAATCAGACTGGAACATCTGCAAGATAGTTTAATCGGGGTCAGTTTAACTGGGAACCATTCAAAGATTAACATAAGTAGTGTTAAAATATGTACCACAATTCTTGATAGCTTAGACTTAGGAGTAAACAGAACCACAATAGTATCTGCTCTCCCTAAAACAACCTTCACGGTTCTAAGTACAAGGTCCAATCGGAGAAGAATCCTACAAACAGTTGTGACTGTTGACCAATCAGAAATGCTGCAGTGGGACGACTGCGCCGATAAAACATCAGCAAACAATCGAAGTCTTGCATGCTAACCCACCACCCAGATTAACTAGTCAAATGTATTTCAGCGTGTCCATGAAGAAACACTTGTCTTTGGATCGCGCCGTGAAGATGAACCTTAAGAAATGAATGCGGCCGCCCAGAGACACGTTCAATGCTTTATTTCACCATGAACTCAGTCCCGGTGGCTACGAGATACCCCATCGTCAGGTTCCTAGGTCTCTGAATAGACCTCATACAGAAAATATCATCACTGTACAATTGACCCTGCTCAATTCCCTATCTCAGCCATTTCACCGTATTGTCCTCACAACGACATCAGCAGCCAGGACCACTAATATGACGAAGGGAGAGACAAACTGAGCATAGCGGAAGTCCCTGTACGATGGTGCAGCATTCCCCCAGCGACGGTCATCTCAAACAACTGGTTCCGGAACCCAACCAGGATTACTTCCTTTCTCTATATAACAGCGATGCAACTTAGAATTGGCATGCTGCTAATCAAGCAGCAATCCGAAGTCAATGGAAGAATTAGAATGCTGATGTGATACCGGCCATGATGGTTTCTCATATACTTCAACTATGCATTCTTACTCAGTTTGATAGATACGGACAACACAACATTGTAGTTGTATCATAAATTTTAGAACTGAAATACCAGAAGTTTTTAACAATCCCAGAACCTCATATTCTAACTGCGAACTCATTCCGTAGACCTGATATCCTTATGTTGAAAAATGGTGCAACTTTCGTTGACGATTTTGTTGTAACTCCTACAGAATGGAGGGTGTAGAGATTTGCTTATTTATGTCTACAAACGATGCTTCATTTCTGTACAACAACCTTTTGTATCACCTTTACATGTTGTTCAAATTGATAAAAAGTTACCTGGTAATACAATACAAATTTTGTGCACGTCAGTTTGCTGTCCCCTCCGTTGCGCAGTCGTTCGACGATACTACACGAATCTATAATCCAATTTTTTAGCTACGTTGTACTACGAACATCGTTGCGTCCCGGATCGCGCTTCAGCAGTCCACGGTAACCCTGTGATATCACCCACTTCCGGATACTGGTAATTTGGAATATTGTGGTGGTCATCTCGAACATTTGTGTACACTTTCCTGTGAGTTGAATCTTTTTGATTACCGTCACTTGCTGGAACTTTGTAACTGTTTTGTCTCATTCATTCATTCAGTTATCACTGATGGTCTAGTGAGGTACACTCGCATTTACCTAGTCTATTCAGTAACTCGTCTTCACCACTACAAGGTCACAGTTAGATTGAGAAGGAATAAATACGGTCCTTCAAAAAATAGTCCAGAACACCTGTTTTTCTCATTTCCTGGAACCGCTCATCCCGCGAAATATCGCAATGACCCAAACCGTGACAGCCCAGGAATTTGTGTAATATCTATTCAAGGTTATCTCAAAATAATCATTTCATACATGAGATATCACAGCCAGATAAATTTCTACACAATTCGACCGCCGATAAACTAAATCAAATAAGTATCAAATATGTGAATCACTATACCGAAACATACGTTTCATTTACACAGTAGCATGATATTCCATCTTGGAAATTTGTGTAGATTTTAACTCTAGAGAGTACCGCACACAACCCAAATATCTTACTGTGAGTAGTATAGTTGCATCAAAGTCGATAGCAATCACCGTTCACTTCTTGTGATTCAATCCGATTCTGGGGAAGTACTGGCAAGGTGAACCATGAAGCCTAAACATCAAATTCACACTCATCCGACCAGCTGAGAGATCACATTTCGTTAAACAGTGGTGACTTTTGGCCTAAAGAAATTGGCATAAAACAGTAGGTGCTTTCTTCTCATTTCTTGTAGATAAACATGAGAATAGTAATAATGACAATAACAATAATGGAAATAATCCATAAAAACTGGAAGAAGAATGACAGACAAGAAAAAGAGAAAAAGTGAAAAACACTCAAGAAGGAAATGACGAACTTACTCACTAAACAAAATGCCGCTAATCTGTGTACAGAGGCACACAAACACACACACAAACGTACGGACAAACGAACGGATGGAGAGAGGATGCAATATTTCTGCAACAATCCGAATGTTAAAGGACAAGAAATAGGATAGGGAATGGCAGATAGAAAAAGTGCGATATACGACCAAAAAAATAAAATCGCATATTTAATGCTCTAGCAAGATCAAGGAGAAGGCTTTTCTGTGATATACAACAGCAGTCGGTTGCACCGAATATTTGTACATAAAAACGGGCATGGACCTCTACAACGAATATTCTCTCGGAGTTCAGTTGTGACAGAAAGACAGAGCGCAATAAGAAGGAGTGTATGGGCCAAGGGCAGGAATGAAAGTCAACAATGTAACAAAATGAACTGAAATTGTTATATAAAAAAAACACGGACGAAACAAAATATGGACGACACTTCAGCTTACCTACTGAAGAAAAGTGAGTTGCGCGTTAACCATTTCAAAACAAATTCATTGTACATAGTGCGCAATACTCTTGTTGATGTTGCCATGATGGTATAAGTTTATCGTTTAGTTTCACTCTGGTGTGTTTGTCCATGTTGAATGAGGAGCATCGGAGAGCTGTGTGTGTGTGTGTGTGTAAAGTTCCATCGCATCCCTTTTGGACACTCCACGTGACATTTGCGTACGAAACTATACAAGACAGGCTAGTTTTGTCCAAAAAGATGCTCTGTTTTCTTTTATGAAATATGAATACAGAGACAGCCCAAAGTGCGCTTTGCCAAAAATCGTCGGAACACGCGTACTATCGATGGTATCTTGGTGAACGCGCGTTGAGCGGAAATCTAGTGGAAGACATATGGTAAACAGGTGACAGGCGATCGCCATCATCAGATAATTTGAGAGATAGTAGAAAATTTTTTCCTGAACTGTAGGAAGGATATTCATCACCACGGTTCCTACTTGCACCTCTTAAAAACTAAGATGTTATTTTTTTTGGATGATAATGAGCATCAAGATATTGTCACACATTGGCTGCTTCCACTCAGGTCGCGGAAATACTACCCTGTGGATAAAACATGCCGACTCGTCGTCTGGGACGATCCGCATTTTCTGGCTTCTGAGAGCCCGATTTCTTGTTCACATCACCCGAAAGAGTTGGTGACACTTCCGGTATAGTTCCCAGTGGAAACGGTTGATTGAAATTGACGGCGGACTCACTGTTATTGTTGATGTTGCTGCTGTTGTTACCGGCTAAGGTGTGATGGTTACGGAACGCTAAATCAGAATCGTTCCGCTTCGCACCACCTGCAGTGGCTGATAAAGGATGTCGGGATTGTGATTGCTCTAGCAAAGGACTTGGTGTGTTGTTCAAGGTGGCTGGAATCGGCCCAACAACGCCATCGTATGGACCACCGACCAGAACTTCACCCTCGGGCACAGGATCTACGACGAAAGAGCCCTCGCCATGTAACCAGTAGGTAGTCTGCTCGCCTTTACCCTATCACCATAGAAGAGGAGAACAAAGATTGGATTATCACAAGGATGGTGCTTACGATAAAACAAGACGAAGTCAACTCAGTTAAACGTTTCCCTTTTCAATTCATGACATTAAGCGAAAGGCATTTTAAAGACGTGCACACAAACACAAAACGCTTACTGATGTGTACGCGCAACGCTATCAGAATGAATATCATCAATTTGAATAGCATACAACATTTGGTACTGGTGTCGCTCACTGTTTCCTTTGCTCTCATCAATGCACTGATGATATCTGACCAAATACTGATACCAGATATGATTGGCAACAATTGTGCTTTACGTAATGGACCGGATGAATACCGACATTAGCTTCATAGTTGGTGAACCCGTGGAATTTCCAGCTGTTCCCTTGAAGTGCCGCAGTGGATTCACTATGCAATGATCTATCTTGTTGAAACACACTTGAACCTTCGTGGCTTTAGACAAAACTGTGATTACCGCCAACAATATTCCCCGCTTTAATTCCCAAAACAGGAAACGCGCAATGAGTGTGTGTATATGTGTGAATTGTATAGCAGTTGTCCAATCGCTTGTATTTTGCACACGTTGACGAAAAAAGAATCTCGAATCGCACCCCTCCCAGATGACTGGAGTCCACACAACACCGTGCTATTTACAGTACATAATCGTGCAATCCATTCTTGCTTTTTTGTACACCTTCCTCTCTCAAAAGAGGTATACGAATGGGGTACCTGAATAGAATCTGCATGATATACAAGCGTCGTCACAAGATGCTCTTGGATATAAAAAAAATCTGCTAGGCGGGCCCAAAATAAGATCGGATGCAAAATGTTTTCGCTTTGTCATCCTCTCCGTTATTGGTTAGTTTGTGTCATGTTTAGCCAACTGTCATTCATGAACTCACAATTCACTTGTCAACAACTAATGCTCGTTTAACCTAAATCCATCCCCTTCCTGCATGTCGTAGACCAACGATTTCCTAAAAATCGATTAAGCACAGTCCTAATCGATGATGTACAAAGTTGCAAGTGTATCGAAACTCAGGTATGCTGTGACCTTGTTGAATCAGAATGGCACAGAAGTCGCGGAATGTCACAACATATGAGATAACTCATTATTTTCGTACTTCATAGGCCGAATGGATGTTAAGGATGACCTTGGCGATCGACCACTCACATTCCTTATGAGCACGTGAATTTCAAGACAGAAGTTTTCGAGCTAGAGAACCCTGTTCTCCTGTACGAGATGGATCCGCTTAAAAGAAACCCTGGATACGGAGAAATGCCACTACTGAGAAAAAAACTCGGAAGAAAGATGGACGTTCATCTGGATTTGTTGAGAACACTAACAAACAGAAACTCATTATCGTGACTGGTTCCAGAATCCCCAAGACTTCGGTTGCCTTGTAAGATTAGTGATGTCAGCGTTTAGTCGAAAACTCGTCGTCTGACCACAGTTACAGAACACACATTGCAAGTAGCTTAGTTGGCCAAGTTGTTCATCACTACCTAAATTTCAACATCACGGGTCTACCTAAATTGAGTTGAGTCCGTAAAACTTTCACGGATAGCATAACACATAACCATGATCAAAATATCATCTCAGGTCAAAATGAACTAACTTCACCGATCACCTAACAACTGCCGTTATTTCGAATTCCATTAAACTGGGGGATATGTTTCTGGTACGTCACGCAACAAAAATAGAACGGTTCTCAGGTATACAGAGACAGAAACTGACACCCCGTACGCACGGAGAAATTTGGTCTCCAGTGGCACATTCTCATGTTAAAGCTCACGTTCAATGGTGTGTTTGTTGACTGATATTGTCATTTTCGATTACAACGTTTATAGAACTATGCTGTATGCAAACCCACGAATAACAAAATCTACCTGATAAGAGGCAATGAAATATGCTCGAGAGACAGTGTGCAGAAATCGTTTCTAACTTCTTTGTTTAAAGTCACTACGGATTAACTTTTTTCCATGTTTTAGCCTTCTAATTTAATTTAGACCTTGTCGAATAGAAAGAAAATCATAGTAATTCCTCTTATTTTCCCAAGATTTCTTCGCCGTTTTCGTGTGGACAGTGCGGCCTAATCCACATAGAACAAATAGTCGTCATTTGTGAGTGCACAAAAACTTAACGAACCGTACCGGATTGCTTCGGTAACTGATACACTGTATTGTGAGTGAATGCGGCTAATAATGTTGTCATTTTTTCTCACAATACCTATTGCACTTTGCCACGTATAAACCCACAGACCTGATGATAATCAGTTAGATGTGCACGAGAAAGGCTTTCGGCAAAAACTCTTTTCGACTTCTCCATTGAATTGTATTTCTTTTACATGCCATATTTGGTCTAATGCTTGACCAAGTCACTTTCAACCTCATCAGCTTAGTTCCGTGGTGAGGGTGATCGATACGATGTAAGACAGGTCCAGTGTCTCATTGTCAATTATGTGCAATCATCACCACAGCTATTTCTCAATAATGAGCTAGTGATGCACGTCATATTGAGCAAAAATAGAATGGAGCAAATCGTCACCATGTTGCGTACAACGTACTCATGACATCGATCAATGTAGGCTGGAGGATACTTAGGAGTCACAAAGAAGTGGTTATTAGCACATTGGTTTAAAACCGCAGGTGTGAAACTTAATCAAGAAAGTCATAGAAGGGAGAAGTCACCCAGGGGATCCATAAATAAAGGAGTCAATCGCATAATCTTCATTTTTAAGAGAGAATATTCCAAGGTACCAGTTGAACAACAAAGGATTTAGATCGAAATGGTTGCTACTTACGTTATACGGATTTCGAAAGCTTCCACGCCACATGCTACAGTAGGTTGATTTATTCGTTCAAAATAATGATGGTCTGTAGAATTGGAACGAACGTTTACAGCCGGTCAACAGATGTGTGAATTCTCCGCACAGTGCACCGTCTGCATTTGACACTCGTCCATGACAAATAGCCACGTGTGTAGAGATTTCCTTATTTATGTCTACAAACGATGCTTCATTTCTGTACAACAACCTTTTGTATCACCTTTACATGTTGTTCAAATTGATAAAAAGTTACCTGGTAATACAATACAAATTTCGTGCACGTCAATCTCCTCCGTTGAGCAGTCGTTTGACGATACTACACGAATCTATCATCCAATTTTTTTAGCTACGTTGTACCACGAACATCGTCGCATCTCGGATCGCGCTTCAGCAGTCCACGGTAACTCTGTGATATCACCCACTTCCGGATACTGGTAATTTGGAATATTGTGGTGGTTATCTCGAACACTTGTGAACACTTTCCTGTGAGTCAAATCTTTTTGATTACCGTCACTTGCTGGAACTTTGTAACTGTTTTGTCTCATTCGTTCATTTCGTTATCACCGACAGCCTAGTGAGGTACACTCGCATTTACCTAGTCTATTCAGTAACTCGTCTTGAACAGTACACGTGTCATTCTCACAGACTCAGATTCTGACTGGTTTACTCACTGTGCAAATGTGTGTTCATGCGAGTATATGAATGGAAAACGACTTGCGAACAAATCGCGGTCGACTGTTGCAGTACAATTTCTATGGCCAAAAGTGAGTCCTTTTTGCTAGGCAGAAACTGAATCTAGTGACGTTGAGCGAGCGGTGACAAACCAGCCAGTTAATTCGGCCTCCAAATCTATATATATATATATATATATATATATATATATATATATATAAACATACATATGCAAATGGTAATCATTCTACATAGATATATCAGCGTTTGTTTAGTTGTTCGGTAACAAACTATAGTGTGAAGTTCAAGTGTTACAATAAATCGTTCACAGCTCAATATGCGTGCGCATCTTGTAATCATTTCATATAAATTATATATATATATATTATATGTATATATAATTCACTTTTGTTCTTTTTCGCCCCCGGTTAAGCAAATGAAACGTGCACATTGGAGAAAACATAGACAGCGTAGGCATAAAAATTAACTACGCCTGAATGGGTGTGATTATCCTGTGAAACTGTGTCTGTGTGTGTGTATGTATTGGTTGCCAGCAAGTAGACGAGTTGATTGGTATGTCAGCACTAGTTGCCTGTCATTTTTCGATGAGAATAATATCTCCTCCTTACCATTTAACTAACTAGCAGGTACATAACAGAGGACATGTTTTGGAGATACCATCGTTTGATAGAAGAATATTTGTTTCGAAATAAAAGCATTCAGTTCTGTTGAGTGAAATTTCCTTTTTTTTCAACATGTCTTGATGGATGAGGTTAAACAAAAAAAGAGACGGTAATCCAACAGTCAAAAACCAAGCATACGGGGAGATTTTTATCCGTAAATTAAATGGATGAACCACAAGGACGTCCGTAATATGAAGCCACAACGGAATATGTGAAAGTGTCAAAACAAGTTAAGAAAACAGTCAGATATTACGTAAATAATTATATGAATATGAATATTGATTTAAGGAGTATGTGGCTTGACAAAATTCCGTTCACCCGAAGGTTGTTAGCACTCAATCAATAAGACTCTTATCAGATGACTAAAAATTTGTGAACATGTCAAGTCCACAAACAGATTTTTCCTCTGTGCTAATTGAGCCTGCATGACCACCGGACATGACAGAAATGAACGACAAACGAACGGAGCTGCGCACTCACAGTTCCAGTTAATCGAGAGTAGTCACAGTAAATAAGGGAGGTCTTTCAGAAGTACAGCGCACTTGAATTATGTTTGTGTTTGAACGAGTGAGAACGTTTTGAGAAGGTCAAATTGTCTAAATCGTACGAAGAAGATAGCAAGCTCAAGAAAAGTAAAGACTATGTGATTATTCGGAACACATTTAAAATCAATATGGGAATTTGTGAGCAGTCGGAAAAGAGAGGTATTGATAATCAGCTACTTCTGGGTTAGAAACTTCTGAAGGAAACTATTGACAAGCATTTGAGGAATCAGTGTAGTTTCGTCTCACATGCTGAACACGAATCATCAAACTACTCTGAAAAAAATCGGTCTGATCACAGGAAGACTGAGGAATAAATAGGAACATATAATCGCATCGATAAACAGATTGCTATCACAGAAGCAGAAACAACGCACATCAACGTCTAATCTAGTGCAATGCATTCTGAATTTTAGTTTGTAACAGTTCAATCGTAAATTTGCTATATCTAATTGTCGAACTCTAGTAAAAATCGTCAATCACATGTCGTATGTCAATGATGCACAACTAAACAGATATGTCAAACGCATTTCGTGTATTGTATTCAACTTCACACAACTGAACACTGCTTCCTGCTGACGCTAGCGTTATCCAAAAGTTCAATCAAATGAGACGAGTTCAGAAAGATATGGTTGTGGTCGTAACAGTGATCATGACCTATGACATTCTGGCTTCTTCTGTTGTTGTTTGCCTGTCTGTTTCTTCATACAAATAGTTCTTTATATACATTCATAAAGATTAAAGGAAATACAAACTGGACACAAACTGTTTGATATCAGCTTGCTGACATTTTTTTCGAATTTTCAGTGAAAAACGATGCTCCAAGGGGAACACTGTTAATGGTGAAGTGTTGTTTAGAATGTGAATAGACACTAAAGCGCTTTTTGCAATCACTTCAAATCCCAACTCTTTCGATCGTAACCGAAGTGAACTGAGGCAGAACGCAGCTATTTATGAGCAGCAAACAATTAATCGTTTGGTCTCACATCTTCGAGTATCGAGTTTGCAGACTTGAACACGTTTGAATGCGCACACCATTTTTTAATCAAGTGTTTTCAGGGGATTTTAGAAACGAACAAATGAACGTTCAACTGAAGAACTAAAAAGCAATTACCAAAGGATGCACACGAACTCGCAGACACGAGATACTTAATCTGTACGCCATTCTACAGAACCAGGTAAACACACACGAAATAAACCACGATGGAAATATTCAAGAAAGTGAACTTAAAAGAAAATTTGATAGTATGAAACGAACACGTTATTATACGTTTGAATTGACGCACTCGTTAGTCACTCGTGTTGGTGGTCGCACACTCTATCCACATTGGTTGTGATCTTGTGTGCAGTCGAAGAAGTACCGATGAAACTGGGGTATATATTTGGTGGTACTGCATGTCATTAGTCTTCCACTGTACAACACATCAGGATTTATGTCACATGCAATACGAGTATGACCCACTTTGCTTACCAAACCAGATATTGTATATAACCACCCGCCTGCGGTCACACACACACTGGGAGAGCAGATTGACGCATAGAGATACAGTCTGAGGGATTAAATCGATTGATCACTGTGTCAGTTTAGCAGGAGCCAATTAATCATCAAACGTACCTAACTCAGATCAGATAAAAGAGAATCAATTTCACCGTTTCCCAACTGAGGGCAATGTGCAACTGAATCTAACATCCGGCCTACAAACAACCAAATATTCACCACAGCCTCAGAATGTGTTAAGATAAGGTTTTCGCAAACAGATGATCCCAGAGATTTCGCGTTTGTACCTCGTCTAATAATTGGTGTATGCGTATTGGAATATTACGTTTGTGGTTGGAATGTATGTACAAGAAGAACTGGTTTCCCAATTTTTTGTGTTCGTTTTGTGCCATTAGATTAGATTAGGAGAACATGTCGAATAACTTACACTACTGATGAGTTTGAACACACACAACTAAGCATGTATACAAAGCCACTTTAGAAGTATATGCATACTCAAGGACAACAGTAATTCCGTTAATCGCATTTGAAGCTCACCTTCATTTCCACAGCACCACGTTTTGTCATGATAAACGAACGAAAAGTACGCAATACTTTGAATGTGGCTTCACTCATATGAATCTTCAGAGCTGTCAGAAGGAACGATGTAACAGAATCGATGCATTAAGATTGAAGCACTAGTGAGACAAACTTTGAGAAAAAAACACACCAATTATGAAACAGAGGATTCACAGGCGTTGGTTAATAGCATTTGATACAACGACACACATGATTCCACATGCGCATTGAAACTCGTGGGCGAATACTGGGAACCGAAAAAGTTATCCCCATCAGCCGCTGCTCAGTGAGATAACAAAAAACAAAACGGGGAGTTGCAAGTAGTCGTAACTGTGGCTTGTCGTGTCAATAAGCTCCGCTATTGTTGATGTCGTTGATTGTATACACTCGTCTCTGGCATATGAATTGGGACTAAAAACAATCAGCTAGGAATGTTACATTTCGCGTAGACAAGTAAGTGAGGAAAACAAAAAAATTTTCAAAAAAAGTGCCACTATACCAATTGCTGTTGTTTATGACGATGGTGATCATTATCACCATCATCAGCTGCTGCAGTAGAATCTAGCAGAAAGCTCAATTTTATGACTGCTACTAAAAATAAGGTAAACCAGCCAGGTTTGTAATTAAGATGAATATATTGGTTCGCCTAAATATGAATGTCGTATAACAGAAGTTTTTACTCCATACGTTATAAAATTTGATCAATTTGTGTTTTATAGCGATTAAATTTCACTGATAATTCTCCAAATTCCACTGTGAACAAACTAACTTACCCGGGGTTCCTGAACATGGTTCAGAAACGAAGAATCATGAGGCACGCCGCTTAAAATTAAATGAAGATGATGGTACGAATAAAACTACACCATACACGAAATATACGCACCGACTTGGTCCAAACGTTGGACTGATTCTCCACCATACACCCTACCAAAATGTCCCTTCTGCTATTAAATGATACTACTGGTGAGTGGTAGGGGATTTGGTTTATTTCAAGTTGAACATCACCCATAATTGATCGCAGCTGTCGCATTCCCATAGACTTTCCAGTCGGCCCCTTTCGAAAAGAAGCACTAGACTCGAGTTTCGCTCTTATTAGAGCTCGTCAGTAGTGCATATCATCGGGCAACCTGATCATTACTCACAAGCAAAAGTGGTTGAGTGTTCACATATGATAATCCGGTCGTGCCTAACGTGAGGTTAATGGCGCAGTGGTAAACACGGTTGCCTCATGAACAGCATGTCCGTGGTTCAAGTCCCGGCAGTGGCGATGATATGCACTATTGACGAGCTCTAATAAGAGCGAAACTCGAGTCTATTGCTTTTTTTCGAAAGGGGCCGACTGGAAAGTCTATGGGAATGCGACAGCTGCGATCAATTGTGGGTGATGTTCAACTTTAAATGATACTACTTGTACAATGCGCGAGTAGCTGAAAATATCCATTTAGATGACTCCGTGTAGGCCAAATGAAGCAAACATAAATGCATCCAATGTTTTTGATATTATCCTAGTGTTTTCTGTCTTCTGTTGGAGAATTGAACCGTTTTACGTAAAGTTATTTACTCCGTTTAAAATTTGTGTTAAGTGGATTTCAGTACTGTATCCCATTTACCACTAGGCGCTGGATTCATCAAGTTTATCGGATTTTTCCCCTGTAAACAATCACAAATGGTCTAAAGTTGTAAATGTACTACGTTGATTAAATAACCGTGAACCGTGCAGACTGAACACTCAGATGGAGTAAAACACATTTCTGTTGTTGTTGTTGTTGTTGTTCCTGTTGTTGCTGTTATTGTTGTTGTTCCATACTCTCTTGAGAATCATTAGCTAAGTTAGAACAGATGGCCGTATTTCGTGTTGACTCGTCAGTATCAAATTGACGATCACATGAAGTGTTGTTTTATATAAAACAACTAACGGGCGGATAATTGTTAACTGTTAGCCACACAATGTTTGAGGTCAGAATTATTTTTTAAAAAAATATGTCGGGATAAACGATTACGTTAGGAAATCACTTGAAAAGAGTAAATTAACTCCTTTTGTCCAGGCTCAAATTAACAGATTACTAACATTGTAAAAATCTGTGTGTATTCCAGCTTGGATTTTAAAAACCACCACATAAAACAAGAAACAACAAAACCAGTAGGCTAGGTCCAGCAGTTGCATGACTTACAACTTGCACAGCGTTGACTGGATGAATTACATACATGGTGCCAAACGGTCTAAAAGAGTTTGCTAATAAGCTTATAGGCTCAGATCATTGGAAACCCATTCTCACTATTCACTTGACCCGGTTCGATGATAGAACAAGTTCATTGTAGTTGGAATACCCTTTTAGAACAAAATGATATGCACTTTAACCTGGCTATCAGGACAATGGCAGAAAAGTACGATTGTGTTGGTGTGAGAATAGATGGAAAGCGAATGCGCAAGGGAAAGAGAGTGTACTCAAGAAACTTGAAATGCCAATGATCTCGAAGAACTAACACTTCAGTATATGGTTGCATGGGTTTATATCAAAACAATACGAAACAGAAATAATGTGCTATAACTGATCATGTGTTAATAATGATGTTGCACTTTAGGGCGGTCTTATATACACTGTCGTTATAAATTTACTCGGCGCCAAAGGAAAACGGAAAATGACTGTTGTAGACCAGCTCATCACGTTTTTATTTTAAATCTCATTGGGAAATTCGGTCTAACGGTCAAAAGTAAGAGAATTGATATACAAAAATGGCTGAAAACTGTGAGTTCGTGTCAAGTGCAAAATATCATCGTGTCACGTTTGTACGCTACAAATGTTAATCATCTGAACTGTGCGTTACAGTGGTTGATTGCCCTTTTTCTAATCATATAGGTGGATAGGTATGACGTGAGTTCATAATACAAACGATTATCTCAAATGGGCCTGACGTTAGTCGGTTACCGGTCCGAATAAAGTGGTCACATCTGACTGGGCTGAATGACCATTTGTCTATTCCTGTGGGGACGGGGAGTCAGTGAAGTTAGGCATGGCTAATCTTTTAGGTAGGCATTGGGTGGCCAGACAAATAAGTCATTGACCGTTTTGAGAGTACATTTCGGACCAACCTGTATGCTATTGATATAGCTTTTATCCACATAAAACATCGAGCCGTCATCATCAAAACAGTCGAAAATGACTCAAATACAACCATAGGTAGCTGCCATTAAACTATTCAGAAGAAAAATGAATAACCGTAGTTGAAGAAAAAACGAGGTGGAAACAGAATGAAAGTGAAACTTTGAAAAAAATGCCTGCCCAATCTACACCAATAAACTGGCTTGACAATTATCAATCCAGTTGCAAATGAGAGTAAGGTTGCAATAATGAGATATCACTGGAATTGTGAGTTTCATTTGTCCCGGCTTCGCTATTTGCACACATTTCACAGACAACTTGGTTAAATAACGGTAGTCTTCATTTCTTCTCTACTATGATCCGAATCCATTCTCGATAGGCCAATTCATCTTGAAGGTTCATGCCGAACTGTGATTGGATTACATACATCTACATCAAATGTTCGATAAGTCAGTTACGAAATTTTCTCGAATTTAGCGACTAGTATGGAAATTACTATGATTTTGAAACCTCGACAAACCAGGTCAGTATATAGCCTTTAGATACCGTTTATTTATAAACTCAAGACGTCCACAGACCACATGGATCAGTTAAAAACGACAGTTTGTAAAATAGGTTGATCCTTATGGTTAATTTTTACAAGTGTAGAATAAGTGAAGGATCGCTATGTTACGTAGACAACAGTCCTCAATTTTGTAGCCTGATAAGAGTTAGTTTAGTTGTGACTCATTTTTGTCAGTTGCGCTACTTTTGGTCGTCGTGTTCTGTTTTGGTATACCCTAACAATTCCCAAAGTTGGATAATAGTGTGTATGTGAAAAATGCATTCTATACATAATATAAAAGCTTTATGTTTGGACGAAGAACATCAGGGTGCTGGAGAAAACAGCGTTGAAGACGATTAGATTAAAAGAGATTTAATGAGTACTTAGTCAGAGTTTGAGTACCTTGAGGCTTTGAGAACGTGTAGGTGATTGTAAAAGCGTTCTGGATAGCTACTTAACTAGTAAACGTCGAAGCCGTTTCAAAAGTTACAACTACAAATATTGCTGGTGTCTGATAGTGAATTACTCGAGACAGTCGACAATTGCACTCACCTCAGAGGTTACGTCAGCCCTAGTAGACAGATGGTCTGGGTAACAAATCGTACAGCTACAGCTCAGATAGTGTTTGTCAGCCTGTACTGCTTGGCTTCAACATAGCCTTAATCTTTCGGTAAAAGCAATCCGATTACGCGATCAACCCTCTTAGAGGATATTCTAAAAACATTCGGTTTTGAATGATGATGTATCCAAAAGAATAATGTGCAGTGAAGGCATTGTGTTAGCAAATACGGACCTGTCTCTGAGACAAGCAGGCCTGACGAACTGCTCAGCGTAAATGAGTCGCCTCATAGGTTTTGATGGCTTGGGTACGTCTTATAAAGAACAGTTAATCGCCTATCAAATCGAACGGTCTGCATCTGTTGAAGGAGTCAACCTTCTGGTGAACTTCGATTCAGGATATGATTGATATGAAGCTAACGTCAGATCTAATAAGTTGTTGCAGTCCTTCAAACTGGGTTCCAACAATCAGCATATAACTTTGATAGGGCACGCTGCAGAACATCGAGAAGCTTCGTAGTCAATGATGCTCACGTTATGAATCTGTCCCATTCGAAATGTCTCGTGCTTACTCACAAACTGTTCCCCACTCTATCACCATTTTAATGCTCAGTATGTCTCTCTCACTTTCCACTTATAGTCGTGAACAGTACACGATGGAATTCCTGGATGCGTTCAGATAATTATTTTCGTGTACGAGCTCTGTAGCTTGTTTCAGAGAAGCAAACAAATACAGGAATTGCTGGAATATCCGAATTCTGTGTTCATGGTACTAGCCAGTAGGTTTCTAAATCTTCTCCTTGTCCGATTCATAGAATTTGACTGAACCAAGATTCCATGTTGGTTAAAGATCACTCAGTTCGTGACCGATATTTTTATTTATGAGGCCTACCTACCTAACAGAAACAATGACGTTGATATGATGATCCCACTATATCATTACATACACATAACTTACATACAATGGTCACAAGGAATGTGTACCAACAGGTTCATCATTAACCTCACCACTGATGGACACTTCTATGAAAATGCTCAACTGCAACTTCACGGCTGATCATGTAGCACCAACCATTCATTATTAACGTTATGTATACTATATACTGTTTGTATGTCAGATAAATTAAAAAGTCCCAGTGCAATAATGGCAGACTGTAGTTCGACCCACAAATATATCTGCTTTAAGTCAGTCTATATAAACTGAATGCATCACGTTCGTCAAAACAAGACTGGACCTTGACGTGGTGTAACGTGGGGCAGTGAAAGCTGGATTGTTTGTTTGCAAGGTGTGGGCACGTTGATGTCGAATGCTTGGACATAGACGTAGCATACTTTTAGTAGTTAGATTCCTTCTCTTTTTTCTTCTCTATTCTTACAAAGAGTTTGCCTTTTCTTTTTCGTGGTTGTATGGCAGTTATGCATCAGTATAAACCACTGGGGTATTGTTATCTTTGATGAAGTTGATGATGATGAATGCATCACGTCTTCAGACGTGGATGATACAATGGGGCAGAAAGTGTATCGAAAGACAGTCCAGAAAGAACAGTATATAAAATTTGATGGTCTTGTATCCTTAAGACCAAACAGGAATCTGATGTGATATTCAGTGGATAGACAGCTGTGACAATACGGTCATGAGAAACAATGTATTTCAGCCCTAATACAAGACCTGTATTCCCAAAGTTCACTGTATTTCTTGACAATAATCACACAAAAAGATCGAGTAGTTTTCGGCCAAAAAATGATACAGCTTACAGATTTTAAACAGTATCGTTTTTACCTCATGTCCTCAGACATAAAATCTGTGAGAAGTTAACTCTACGTAACTTCTTGAGAGCTTCATCGTGCACCCGCCTTTGTGTATCCTTCCCTATACTTCTCTCTGATTTTCTATAACTATGCTGTAATCTGTCTATACAAATTCCGTCATTTCTACTGAGGGCAGAATAACACATTTGTTTTCACCCAAATGACAGTTGTGGCAGTTCATCGTTAACAATTCTGGAAGCCTAAGTTCATTGTTTTGTTCATGCAATTTTATCTAAAGTAAACAGACCTCCAACGTGATAAAGTAAAGTCCAATTTAATTTTCCGTGATTAGCTACAATTCTTTCTTGTAACGTTCGATCAGACTTTGCTTAATTTCGATAATTTCTCATGCTATTTATGTACTTCTCATTCATATTCACGTAGATGAAATAAACTGTCATCTAAAAATGCGATTATTTGAAAACTGACATCAGTTTTAAATTTTTACTCACAAAGTCATAATCTTTGATAGCTTTCAGTATCTCTTATCCAGAAGTCATGTACATTTATGACTACATTCGAACTTCTCAATAGAGAATAGAAACTTAAGCCTACTCACTGACAGTTGCTCAGAAACCACAGTCAGTTGTTACTCAATACAACTGCAAAAAAAATCGTTTTTTTCGAAACAGTTCGTTGGTAGTCATATGAGAGGAAAAACAATGTGAAAACTTTAGACAAAGTTTGTATTTTGTTGCTTTTAAGAGATGATAGTTATTTTAAAATTATAACAGACATACTATACATACAAATAAATAAAATCTACTCCACAGCCCAAACAAATATACTGTTCACTTTTACATCGGGTTCGCCCCCTACCCCCCAGGTTTAAGGTGTATTGCCCGTTCATCCTACCTCTCTCTCACTGTGGTTTTCTCTTCGTTTGTCCCTCTGAGGATCACGGTAACTACCTGAAAGCATCCAGGAGTACCAGTCAACGTGGTTATTTCGACGACCAATGAAAGCCTGTCCACTTGGAATCTCTGGGTCTTGATCGAGTCAACTCACGTAGCGAGCTAGCCCAGTCGATTCGTTCAAGCTGATAAATCGGGTTTGCCGGGTACAGCCAAAGTAGATCCGGATTTGCTTGCTGACAGTCACTGGCTTTATTATTCGAAACAAGTAATCCCTTTTACTCGATGAAGCCATATGGGTGCTTTGTATCTGGTATGATAATAACTTACCGAAAGTGCGCTTCTGATTTGGAAAAGACCTAGTTGCTAAAAATCCGAACTTTTGCTGAATTCGAACCAGCGACAGAAACAACATGTCCACATAAGGCAAATGTTCTACCAGTTGAACTACATGGCTAGTGATACAATTTTAATGCTCAGCAGTGGCGTTGATGGATTCCAACGTGAAGTGAATGGGAAATCCTAACTGGGCACTCAATCTGCTGGGTCATTGGGTGAATTCCACATGAGATAATGGGTCGGGCGAGTAAGTCTTAATGTGAAGTTTCTGACATTCTGGCGTGCATTCCTAGCTTTAGCTGGTAGATTACTTACCACTTCTGAGCATGTTGTTTCTGTCATTGGTTCTAGTCCAGCCAAAGTTCAAATTTTTCGCAACTGAGTCTCTCTCAAATTACCGGACCAACCAAGTTACTTATCAATGACAGGAATTATAATCACTTAATCGGAGAAACTCTGATTACTTTCTATTTGGAAAGTGTTTGTTGGTCTAGGCCGTTTGTCTCGCAAATCAAGAGCAGACAAGTGGATCGTGCACCGACGGAAATAGAGAATATAATTTATTTGAACGGGGTAGTAAATAGCAAGAACCCATTCGAATGTAAAAGCCTGATTCAGATATTAACAGATAAAATATTTCTGCTACCATCTATTTGTTAATGAAAATGCTAGTTTCAAGTCTGGTGAACAATAACCGTCGACAAGCAATGACAACATGGACAATATTTTCTCAAAAGATGTCTTTACGAAATAGAAACAACCATACGAAGACTCACGTTTTCCGTTGCTCTCCATCCGCGAGGATGTGTTCACCGTGTCACCAAATAAACAGTAGCGAGGCATTCGTTGACCAACAACGCCAGCACATACGGGACCTGAAGATGGGATGAATTGTATTCAACATGTCGACTCGATTATTTTCCCCAGATATCAACAACAATGACAAGCAGGATAGTACGGTGAAAATAAGAACTGCGTCGAAAAAAAAATTATTCCCACGATGCAGTTCATATTCGACTGAAATGCAAACAGTATTGAAACATCCGATTCATGATCGTCTGTTGGATTCAAACCGAAATTAGGAGTTGTCTTACTTTAACCTTCTAATATGTACCATATACACCAAACTGCTCACCTGAGGCAGTACTAGGTGCTGGTAATAGGCGAATTGTGTTGCTATGGCGAAAAAAAGATCTTGCAAACTAACTGCTCTCCTCAGTCAAACTAAAACATTTCGATGTGACCACTCAAATCAATAATGGAGTTTCTTCTTGGAACATGGATGCCAAACATGAACTTGTTGATCTGTGTTTGTGTCCAAACACACATCAGTTTGCACCGGTCTATCCAAACCATAAGCAAGCACCTTGACTGCATTGTCGAAAACGTGACTCGTCGGATCAGTTGTCTAGTTCATAGGTCAATAACCTACGATCGCGTAGCCCAATCAGGCCTAGCGAATGAAATTATCTAGCACTTAACCCCACCAAAAATACTATGCCTATTGGCGACTGTTGATCCTAAAACCAATTATATGTTTGATATATACTCTCATTCACGTAACCAATCGTTCCATGTAGATGGCTTGACCTTAGTGACATTCTATGAGCAACCTCTTCTTGAAACTAGGACCCCGACAAACTTGATTACTGATGCGATAAAACAACACCGATGTTCAACAATACATATATGTGCAACACAACCTCTCGAAAAATGGAATACGTAAAGAGCATGATGTTATGCACTTAACTGATCGATGCGCATTTAAACAATAAGCTGCACGTGGTCTCATCCAGTTTATCGTATTATATTGCGGTATCTTCCTGTGACAAACAGCAGTATCTAGTCTCAACAACGATACTATGACCTGATAAACACAATATTTGGTGTGCTATGTGAATCATTCCCATCATCTGCTGGACTCCTCTTCATAACAAGCAGAAATTGATCACTAATAAGTAGCTTGGCAGATTTATGATTTTAGATGAGACTCAATTGTGAACAATCGGAGCTTCGGCTGGATTAATATTAGTAATACAATTTCTATGCTCAACAGTGGCGTTGGTAAATTCCAGCATGAACTGTTCAAGAAATCCTGCCGTGGCAGTCGATCCCCTGGATCATTTGGGGGATTCCATATGAGACAGTGGGACGAGTGGGTGACCGAGTCCAAATGTGAAATTTTCGAGCCGGCAACGTGGCTTCGTAACTCAACTGGTAGAGCGCTTGCCGCGTTGAAGAAATTGATCACTTGGCTTACACTCAAGGACGATACGCTAGCCGAAATTATCACACGTAGGCGTGCAAGTTCAGCTAATAAAACATTTTACGCTGAGAAGTTACGTGTCCACTTTACGTCCAGTCCGGTTTTGTGGCCACGCCTAAAAGATAAAGTGCCTGTTTCCGCACCCTCGTTTTGTGTGTACTCATTCACTTGTTCCTGTGGTACCAGGTATGTTGGCCGCACGACCAGAAGCCTATCTGAACGGGTCCGCCCAGCTTGGCTCAACAATGGAATAACGAAATCTGTCAACCCTGCCACACTATCGCGCCTGGTTGATTCGAATCATTATGTCAATGTGACGGATGCATTTGGCCCAATCGAGGGCGGTGAAGCATAGCATTTTTTCCACAACATAAGCTATTGGAATTCGTTTGTATAACTCACCCCTATGCTACCAGAAATATTTTGTTCAGGTTTTGCATTTGTCTTGGCCACTCCCCAGCTCTGTTAGCCTGTCAAGACCTATTGTTCAAGTGGATATTTGGTTGTAATGTGACAGTGACTTGAGTGACCTCATGAACCATCCGTTCCCCGTTTACCCCGCCCCCCTTGATCATTTCCTTTGTAAAATGTGTGATATAAATGTGATGTATTTAGCCTGATGATGAATCAGTAAAACCGAGCCTGTTCGCTACATAGTATTTTTGATGACTCTAGGAGATATTCACCACGGATCAGAATGTGAGCACCTAATTCTAGGGACTAGGGCAGTGAGGCGATGAGGAGCTAAATCGATCAAATTGGGTTTCAGCAGCGTCACGCAAACTGAAAAGGCGAACGAACGATTTGTAAGTGTCTGAATGGTATCCGAAAAACCCATCGACTGGACCGTGGGGTCTCGATCACTGGGCTAACAGGAGTGTGTGTATGTCTGTGTTATTTCCCCTAGCCGTCCAACCATCACTATTCATGAACTGAAGTCGAATAACCGCATATGTGGTTGACCTGCAAACTAGCGAACAACAACCACGGTCATAAAAGAGGTTGAAAAAAGTTTGCAGAATATCGTAGCACATAAATGTAGGCAGTTTGAGGTGATAAGCTAATTTGGCAATACGTTTTAGGGATAAACATTCAGTAAGAGGTATCTCGATAATCAGTGCCCAGAAAGTAGTGCACTTACGTGGGAGTGTAGAAAGTGAACAGCGAGAGCCATGTACGATGCCGACTGCACCAGATCACTTTTTGTTCTATAATGTAAGTAACATATCTTCAAACAAACTGAACCAACCCACTCAACCATCAACATAGGTGACCGGTAATTTCTGAGTCGTTAACTCACACTTGTATAGAAGCCTGTAGCACGTAACATTGACCATTGCTAATCAATATGTTTATCTTTCAAACAATGTCCCCAATTTGTTAGACCCGCACAACTGTACTGATCAGACAGAGGACTACTTGTTACAATTGTTCGTCGTTTGAGAGAAGAGCACTGCGTTCCTCGGATAAGAAATCCCCCGTTGTGTCCGACAGTCGACGCAATCGATGCTGCTCAAGCCTTGTCCCCTGCAAGAAACAATTTACATTTCAAGTTGAACATCACCCATAATTGATCGCAGCTGTCGCATTCGCACAGACTTTCCAGTCGGCCCGTTTCGAAAACAAGCACTAGACTCGAGTTCCGCTCTCATTAGAGCCCGTCATTAGTGCATATTGTTGCGTTTTTACACTATTTTCTACTTCATAATTCTCAATGTTATTCACACTTATCACTTCCCTCAACTTCACATATACAGCCGACGTTTAAACCAACTTAATCGAACTAATCAATAATCAATAAGTACAAAACACTTTTCGGGTCACCAGCCTTGCGTCCTCTCTGCGTCCAGTGCCGTTAGTAAACAGATTTTTGGAGAGCTGGAAGTTATGGAATAAACCAGCTATTGCGGCAAATTTTCTTATCTATCTGTCTTCGGAGTTATCTCAGTTGTGAACTCCAAGATTATTCAGGAACAACGCGACAGATTGTATCCATTGAATACTGCATTCGGTGTAGTGGAATTCTAGACCAACACAGCTTAACGAGCTATTGTGAGTCAACCGTTCCCATTTTCATCACCTTTTTGGTCTCGTATTCACACCCGAATTTTGTAGTGTTTAGATACACTACAATATCCTTGCCACTGCTGGGACTTGAACCACGGACACGCTGTTCATGAGGCAACCGTGTTTACCACTGCTCCATTGACTTCACATTAGGGACGACCGAATTATCATATCTAAACACTCAACCACTTTCGCTTGTGAGTAATGATCAGGTTGTCCGTTCGTATGTATAGAAGAAAAATTCCAACTTGATATTAACAAAATCCCCGACTACTCATCAGTAATTTATATTCCGTCGATTTTGTCCATAAACTTGTGCCTTCAGTATGCATCCTTTAAGGTTGCGTTCACTTCATTTGACCTCTCACAACAAGGTCCATTGTGAAATCTAGCAAGTGGAGGAGGAGAAATGTGGGTACCTGAGATCAATTACACGCACAGATGTAACCAAAATGATCTGAATGAGTCACTAAACCGTACACATTCGACCAGGTGCAAGCTGGACGTGGCATGCTACGATTGAAATGGAGTAGGCAAAGCAAAAAATACACCGAGTTGCTGAAGTTGTTAAACTATCATGACGCAGAATAAAATGATACACATTGTGTTACCTTGACTCCATGTTTGTGGTGAGGTGTGTTTGTGTGTGCCTGCATCCAGTAGGCTTCAGTGTTGAGTTTACAAATGTAACAATCCTTGATATTCTACGGTTCAACTATATATCAACTTTTGCTAGTTAGACCAATTCTGGACAGATACGTTCGAGGATCACTGAGTTTCAAACTCAAGATCATAACTTTGGGATTTTGTAGAAACGGAATCAATAATGGACGCATATGGTTTCAATAACAAATAACCGTATCTTAATAGAAAAAAAATCATAAGCTCCCAGCTTTGACGATCGGATGACACATCCTGTCAACTGGCCAAAACGTGGACCTGACTTCAGCCTTCACTATCATGGCGCGCCATCACAACCCACGATTCTTAAAATCTGCTGGAGACGTCGCGACAAACCGGTTCAAACCTGTGTTGTGTGTACAAAAACAACTATTTGTGAACCTGAGGTTGCCATGTTCCTAAGTCACAGCGACTGTTATTCAGACCACACGATTGGACGTATTTGTTATTGTTGGTTTCTTTGTTCATATCCTCCCTCCAAGTACTGTAGACGTTAAACTGGGAGCTTCCCCTGTTATTGGTTATTTGGTACTGACGAGCTAATACGAAATACTAGCATCTACCAGTGTTCGTCTTATAACTGTTTTAAAATGTTGTCATGTTCGTGCTAACAAAATACTATACAGATTCGAAGATAGATTCAAGTCACACAACAAAATGATGATGTCGATCTTGATTGAATGTTTACGGACTACCATTGCACAGATTGTATACATGCGTGAGTCACACTTGAACTACTCACCTGAATGAATTCCTATTCGCAGTTCCAGACGTTGCTGTGGTCGATGAGGGATTTGGAATTCGACAATACCTTTGAGGAACGCAATGGACATGCGAGCAATTTCTCGTGCATGTTCATTGCCAATACGTTTGGGTAATCCGGAAGCGACCATGTACGCATCACCAATTGTCTCCACTTTGTACACGCGGAAATTGTCGATAATGTTGTCAAACATGGTATAGAGTGAGTTCAATAAGTTGACCACCTAGTTGACAAGTTCGGAGGTGAACGAACGTAGAAGGATTACTGATGAGACTTTAGTGCAATTATGAACGAAGAAGCCAGTTAAGTCAGCTACAGAAATGTATAATGCTATTGACACACATCACTCAGTATGGCTTTGATTAAACCACAAAGCGTTAAACCCGAAAGACTCTTTCGGAGAATCTACAGCAAGAGATTCAGGTCGGAATAATATTTATGTTCATATGCAACTTTTAAAACCATCTCAACTTGTCTTGATTCCACGATCAGATATATTGATACTACACTATTCTTAATCTCAGTCGAGTAATTCAAACCACTAAGTTCATTTTCAAAGTTCAGCATTACAGTTTTTTTTTGCTCATTCGAATTCTACCGTGTTACTCTCCATTACTATGTCTAACAACACCAATTCTGTTTCTGCTCTGTTATAGACCAACTTTTTAGACGGTTAGGTGAATGTTTTTAAGAACAAGAATAACCTAGAAAACTGCTAGTTGCCGATTAGTTTCAATCAAAAGACACTTAACTGGCAGACAGTTACGAACAGTCCAAGAATGATAGAAGACAGTGATATGAGTTTAAGAGCTGATTGAAAGATAATTGATTGCAAAAGCAACCTCCATTTATTTCGATCAGGTTATGACAAGTTATCTGTATGAAAACTATACCTGATCAAATGTTATGCATTTGGAAGAGATCAGTCGCTCAGCTGGTTGAGTGCAAATGAACACGACGAGTCATGTATTTACGATCAGCTTGTGGATTAGAAGTACTTGATAGGTCAAAGTGAACTGTAATAACGGATGAACTGATTGGTCGGGCCAATCAAAATGACTATACTACACACAATCAGAAAAAAACATATTTATCACTACTATGGGCACCCTGTGTAAGAACGTTTTTTCTAATCATATTCAGTCCAACTGTCTCTATACTTGAAAAAATATCTGAGTCAACTTAGATAACAGAATGTAACATACTTCCACACTCCAGAAACACTCATTTCTAAATACGTTACTGACATTGTTTGAGGTGTGTGGCTCCCAAAACATTGAAGGTGCCAGCATGCAGTTGGTACACTGGCCTTCATTCATACATTTAAAATCGAATTCCTCAAAAACCAAAGATGTGACCTACCGCCTTTGTGTAATTTGTGTGCTCGAATGTTATTCTGCGATACACACGGATTTTTGATCCATGTCAAAATGTCACTGTTTGAGTAACACAATTTCTTCTAATCTAAGTTGATCACTTCAAATTAATTGATCATTTTCCAAAGTCCGATATCGCATTTTCTTCACTCGGTATTCACGAATTTTTTGCACAAATGCACATGCATATTAGCATTTCATTAAATGCTTTGCACAATTTTGCGTTCTCATTCATCGGTTAAACAGTTCGTCTTCTGTGTTTGCCGATCTTTATGTTACAGGTTTTAGACTAATAGACCGCCAACGTTAGTTTATTTAAGTGGGACAATTTCTCTTCATCTGGCCAACAGTTCAATTCATTTTTCTAGACATTTCTGAGCTTGTGAAAAAAAAAACCAAAAGAACGCAGACTCTTCTTATCCACTACACACCGTGCTTACTCATTGAGTTCCTTTTATACAATCAGTCCGGATAGTTAAACAATTTGTTGCTCTAAAACCTAAACCGCATTCTTCCGCGATTCAAAATCCGTGTATATAATTAGCGGCAAACAGTTTGACATACATGTTAATGTAGAAGGCTTAACTGTGATAAATCTGGCTTTTTGTTGGATTCGAACCAGCGACGAAAACAAAATACATAAATATGACAAGCGCTCAACCAAGTGAGTCACGAAACCACATTGACGGCGCAGAGCTTTCATACTGATGCTAATTAAATGAGAAATGTTTCGTTGTTCAGAATACAGTTACCTTTTTCAACATGAGTTTCCTTCCTACTATTTTTGTCTTATATAAAAGCGCGCTTTAAATTTACTAAATGAGCATTTAGTTATTTAATTTGACACCATAAGGATCTTTCTGCCTTCCCGCCAACCATCCGGTTCTTTATGAAGTATGTTAATGTGACTGTTCCAAAATTGGCTGACTTCCTAAAATGACGCCGTGTAGCATCCCTTCAATGTAAAGCTCTGTCAACCAAATTGGTTGATCCTCCTAGCTTAACTAAAAAAGCTATACGGAGAACCACCATTTAAGTCTAGAGAAACGCCAACAGCTCACGCTCATCGAGTCCACTCCCCAAGCAGATAGCTTGGCAGCCTAACTGGTTTGCCTCTCGTACGCACACGTAAAAATCGGGCAAATGGTAAAACATATAATTCCGAACCTACACTAATTCTTGTCTCTGCAAGCCCGTATGATATAAGCTAACCGGATCCGACAAGTTTGACATCAACTTCCGAATGAATGACGAATTTATGAAGAAACATGCTTATAATATGTTGCGATGCTTAGGCTTTTGTGAGCCCACTTGGAGATGTGATCACTTTTTGGCTGATCACATCGTTTCAAGGTTAACGGCTAGCTTATGATATATGAGACACCATATAATAACGGATAACAATTTTACAGGTCCTACAGTGGCAGATTTACTGCTGGAGATAAGAACTAACTCATCGAAAACACTGTAAAAATTGCCTTGAGTAACCAGGACCCAGTGAAATCAGCCATCGATTATAACTCCATCACTGTACAAAAAATGAATCTCCTCTTCACCTACCCAACGAGACAGATGTAGAGTATTCTATTAAACAAACCAATGGTTATTGAGTTATGAAACAATAAAAAATGATTAGACGTAATGGAATGTATACTTTAAATCCACACTTGCCGGTGCTCAGCAATTGCTGTTTGGGGGAGGCATCCGTGTGTAGCAAATTTAATTGCTTGAGTATGTTACAAAAAAACTGTGAAAGCAGCGATTGACAAAAAAACCTTCCCTCATGTGGATTATTGATCGGCTCTGTGGAAAACATCAGTCATTATTGGATACTCTACTCATTAGTGGCGTCTCTGCAAAAAGGCTAGTATCCAACCAGGAGCAGTATAAATAAACACACTTTTCCTTGTCTTGAGCGCAAAAAAAACAAGCATTTGACATTGCTTATCGTGGCCAACGATCCGAATATCTTTTTATAAGTTGTGCGGAAGCCTTTGAACTAATGTCCTTTTTCTCATTCAATAAACCTGGTTGGATAATTTTTTTTGTACAAAATATGATTACGTATAGAGCGTTTTGTTTCAAATATTTTTACGAGTGGTTTCATCGATTCTTGTTATCAACGTTTCAAGAGCTACTGATGCATTAGCCTGTTTTTAATGCAAGTTCGGAAGTGAGTATGAACTAAAAGGTTTACTTTGGACGCCGAGAGCTAGGTAATCACAACTCAATCGACGGCATTGACGTTCTTAAATAGTAATTTCAATATCTTTGAAGGTAGGCAAAATGACCGTTTTTGGTTATTTTAAGTACACATAATTCAAAGTTAACACGATGTGCTATTACAGGGAGCTCCAACGATTTCAGTTGTACGCCGCTTCTAATAGCATGGTTCAACTCTAATGTTTATACTCCTCGCTGTGAATTGTGTTTTGTTATCTGGAACCAGTCTCCTCGGGATCCAGAATCTATAAAATATTTTGCACAAATGTTCAACAGTGATAGTTGTGGTTACCACAGACATCAACACAACTTTTGGCGACTTTGACAGTGTATATATCAATATCATATGGTCGCATTCATCGACATGGCTTGTGAAACGGATGCAACCTAAAGATCACGAGTGGTCAGGCCTGATATTCGATTCTTGCATGGGTCCTGACAACCAAAGTGTATTAGATAGCTCTGACTCAAACAGAAAGAGTCCGGTATTCTACATTGGGTCAAAAGACGTAGCTGCGAGCAAGGGATATCACTGTGCACTTAACAGAACTGATAAAAAACTGACGGTTAGTATTAAACCGTAACAGCAATTCTGCTTTTTTCGGATAGTTGTGAACAGTGGTGGTGTTGTTCATAGCTGGGTTTGATGGTTTTTGTATTGGTATGTTCGCTGAGCTTGGAATTTAGGTTGCAACCTAAATGCCAAGCTCAGCGAACATACCAATACCAAAGCAATTCTGTTAGAAAACAGAAGGTCTGTAGAAACTATTAACAGTGCTTCTAAACGGTTGTGAAACAGTTAAAATGATGGCCAAGATTTCTAATGATCTTTCCATAGCTTTAGTTCATCTGAATTGGTTATTTAAAACAGTGTAAAACCGAGCTCGCAAGACTGTCAGAAAGAACATATGTAATCCTTGCATTAACTCTGTAGTTTGGAAGTCATAACGGTATACAACATCGACTTGAACTGCATGAGAAAGGTTTCAGGTGACAGCATGGACTTCATTCGCTTGAATGTTCACATCAAATTTTGACCGGCGCTCACGTTGGGGGAAGTTCGGAAAGCACACCAAATAAGCAGTGAGTGAACCAATTATGACCGAGTGACGTAAACCCCAAATGCTACTCGATATGTGTAACAAGGTTCATACAATGCGATGAGTGGTGTTTTAATTAGCTTTGCCAAAAATCACCACAGACGGGATATTGAGTTTAACACAATCCTTGATGTATAGCGGTGCAGTCGGAAATTAAGACCTGTGTGTAAGCATCACTTGATCTACCTTAGACCATCTTAGGAAAGAGCATGTCATTTGACTGGGCGGACGCATACCCTTACACGAATGATAATCTAATCACTAATGTGGACGGGAAGGTCTCCTTTTTTGTCAACTTTCAAGATCGTCATCAAGAACACACATTCGTTTCAGTAACGTGGAAGTAGGGTGGAACAATATGGTGACTGAACTAGGAATGTTGAGCACAGAGTGACAGGTCAAATGGCTGCTAATTCTATTGCGAGGCATCAAATTACAGCCGATGACCGGCGCAATATGTAGACGGTGATTTACGTCCACGTCACCCAACAGTAAGCCAAAATGAACGGAGAAGGATTAACAATTTGAGATGTAGCGGAGAATTACGATCACCAAATGAGCTGATTGCAGAACTGAATGAACCACAATGGCTATGAAGATTGGCAAGGCTATAAACACAACCCGAGTTGTTCGAACAAACTTGGGTCTTTTTTGCAAAACAAAAACTGGATCTAACAGCTTACTTCCATTGGTGTAGAGCCAGCGGACAGTGCCGTGAACCCGACGATATCGCTGAAATAGATCGTGACCATTTCGAAACTCTCCGCTTCCACTGTCTTCTTATTAATCAGCTGACTGGCTACCGACCTTGAAAAGAGAAGAAAGTGAACGAAAAGTGCTCGAGAATTAGTTATTTCGGAATACTCTCATTGACAACCGAGAGTCAAACCATGCACGAATATAGAAATCAATAACAATCAGTGCTAAGAGGTCAACATGTGAATCAACTAGCATACTCACAGTGTCATACGTTAGAAAAGCCAGATACTTCGGCCATAATATAAGGTTGTTGAGTTTATACAGAATCGGAAACCTTAGTTTCTGTACGCCGATCCTGAATCACGCTAACTAACAGATTGTTGTCCTTGGGTAGTTCATAGAATCCATAGAGAGTTTTCAGATCGAAGGAAACTGAAAATACTTGTGCACATCGGATAGTGTGTTAGACGGAAGATGGAAATCGATAAATATTCTCAGCTTCAAAAGTTAGGTAATACCAAAATTGTGAACGATAAAAATTGACATAAGTAAATAAGTGGAGAAAAATCCCAACCACAACATATCAAGCTTATTGCAAGCCTGTCTTGCCACACAGCACATAACAGTGGGCTAACAGCAAATGAGAGGCCAAAAGCACTTTCAGTCTGTCTCAACGATTCTGATGGTTGTCTGATGACTTGGCTTGGTGTACCGAATGTGTACACAGTTAAGTGTTAGGCTACGGGATGTGGTGGGTAGTCACTGAAGACATCTTTGTTTGTTCTTGCCAGTTTGTACGTACCAAGTTGAACCAACCGTGCTAGTTGGATATCTCTGTGCACACACTATTGTATGCTTACTCCAAAAGCAGTCATCTCAGATGTTCGTCACTCCTAATGCTGTCTTTCTCAAACTACGCTAGCTGTGTTGTCAAAAAGATGTCCGGTTGTCGCTGAAATGAACGGCAGAATAGTCGTGGTTACCTTCTGCTTTATTCAATGGTTCAGAAACGTGGCCTGCTAACGAAGGAAGTATCAACAAATTAGTCATGGTACAATAGTAGCGGGACAAATCATGACTTAATTTTCTAGACTGCCATGTCAAAGTTGATGATAAACATATATTCTATATTTCTGTGTACCATAACCTAACCCATTCCGGTCGGTATCTCAGTCTGAATTCATCGGATCTACTCAGTAGGAAGAGAACAGTCATCAACAGAGCTAATGAGCTGTGAATCAGTGAACTCTCCAAACAAACGAGATTCCTCAAATTAAAGAAATGATAGCGTCAACCAATATACAAACATTTATATCGAAAATAGAACTGATCGCATCTCGACTAAAGAATAAATCAAAGAAACCGGGTCTTTCTGGTATATTGTGTAAACACTGGTGTAAGTAGACACCTGAAAAAAGTCAATCCATCCTCTCTGAGTACGTCATCCGGACCGCAGTCCGGTTGTGGAACACCACAGAACGACTGGTGATGTACCCTGAGGACTCAGTCTCTACGGACGACCAAACAAACTGGGTTTACGAAATCAAATGTTATTATTACAATGTCATTTACTCAGGAGAAACAAGCAGGCAGCTGAAAGTACATGTTGTTGTTCACAAGTGACACATGATTCCCGTCAAAAGACGTATACTAGCTTCAAAGGCCAAAGAAAGATTTAACAGTCTCGCCGCACGCATAGTCAGAGAATCACAACGTATATTTTGACTGGACTCGAGTGATTCATAAGGGTCCATCTCCTCATCCAGAGCGATGCTGTACTGAAATTCTCACCATTCACATCTAACACGTATGCCTCAATCGTAATGACAGCAAACCTTTGTCTGCAGTATGACGCGAAGTGATAAATAAAACCAGACCCAGATACACCTTATCTACACCGGTCTCACCTCCACTTAAAGGATAATGGACTGGGCCAATCTGTTCAGATGCAACACAAGTTGACCCAAACACACACACACTTGACCTCCGTTCCTTTGTTAGTGTGATTTTGATAACAACACCCCTGAGGAAGGCCACCCGAGGATAGTGAAAGGACGAACATTGCAACTTGCTCGTAACGTTGTGTGCTTCTCAATCCATTTATTGAAATGTATGGTTGGTCATCATTATCCTTACCAGTTTGTCCAGTGCAAATGGTTTAATCGCATAAACAACGCGGTCGTTCACTAGCGAACATCTCAAAACGCCTGGAATACGCAATGAATTGGCCGACTAATCAGGTTACCATGCTTAGGTCACGTACACACTGGCTGAGCATTTTCCCAACCCGGGTTATATTTACTAAGACCACCAATAGTTGAGTAAAACCGTGGGGTGATGGAGTAACGAAGTAGTCACGATTGGTGAAGACCTTCATTATTACGTTGAGTAAAGTGGGTAGATTTCGCATACCTGGTTGGGGTTGTCATGTTCATTCAAACCACTAATTAAAACTATCCGAGATGGCAACATGTCTCTCGGCCAATGGCTTACCAGCATTCATATCAGTTCTAGTTCTCTCGTCTGCCCTTGATTTGTCACATTTTATCTCTTTTGATATTTATTCTTCTAGGACATTACACGACACTGTTGCAATCAGCGACGACTCGAGTCACAGTACCAACAAGTAGGTCTCATGACCATTATGGATGAATGAATGAAATGAAGAACTGATTGTTGATAAAAGCAGATGGAAAGCTAGAATTTCGGATGTCATGGTCACTCCCACACCCATGGATATACAACGCGTGTTCTAACTTTCAAACCGCAACATCTTCAGCTGAACAAAGTGGTTAGCTGTGTAACGTTGAGTACAAAAGGAGAAATACAGTTACCGAATGGTCGATGGTTTGTGATGTACAAGCAAGGATGCAAGCTTCTTGTCTTAATGTTTAATAGTGAAATCATGTTTACGTGTAACCTGTCGTTTGACTCACGTTAAGATACATTCCGTGACACGGATTCACAACTACTGCTCAGTCCCGATAATGTGGAATGCTTTGCATTTACATCGATATGTTCGAATAACATTGAAATTGGATGACTCCATTATAGATTATTTTTCCCAGGACGTTTGAGCCTGGTATGTACCGAAGAAGACCACCGGAAGTGCACTGTTCTATGCTTTCTCTGAAAATTAATTAGGCGATGCCAACCTCATTAACGTACATTATCGTCTTTTGTAGAGAAATCAAATAAACAATTGTGCCTTAGCGAGAATATAAAATTTAATTCCTGTGTCACACCGTCAGTTTTAATTTTCTAGTGATCAATTTAAGATAGTCTCTAACAAAATGAACCCATCCTGAACTACATCTTCACGACGAATGAGCTCGGCTCAATCAGACTGGGTACGCTCTGAAGAATACTCTGAAATCGTTCAACTCAAGTATCCGTGCAACATGGTGGTTATTGAACAGAACCATCTACGTTCTCATATGGTTAATACCGTGAAACGGTAGACTATCTTCATTCTCGAATCCCATGCCGAATACATTTTTTAGTGTGTGAACTTCGATCAAAGCTTTAAATTCTACGGCCCGCCATGACGGAAATAGCATCGATGTAAAATGTGTAAACAAACATTGTGGATAGCTGTTCTGCTAGTTGTTCCCTCCGTTTTATTAAACAAAATTGCCAGCAGGACAACTTATTAGGCTTAAAGATTAGTTTCAAAAGTCAAAGCTGTTGCGTTTATTGCACGACAGCAGTAATTTTTGCAATTCACTTGCAAACATCCCGGTACTTTGTTGATACTGTGGCATGCAAGAGAAAAAACTCCGTGAAAAGTCTGTCCGACTCATTCCAGACTAAATTGCACAATTCTGTACAAAATGCAGTTTCGAATCCACCGGATTGCTTGAAACGTTGACCTTTTGGCATAAATGTTCACACACATCTGAGGTACGACCACTGTTTACAAATGTTCTGCTGGATGAAGACGATTGATTCATAGATCCAGTAGATGGGAACCAAAATGAAGATTTCATTGTGCACCCATACATCAAAAGACGATAATGTCCTTCTATCATTCAATATGACGAATGTAACTCTTCTGCGGATGTAGGCCACATACACTTCCCTTTTGCTGTTGTACTCGTCAGAGTGAGACAGATGAACAGCACGACCGGTCAGTGGGAACGGTCAGGAGTCTCGATCCGTTAGAACGACTATACTGAGCTGCCACCAACCAGCTTCGCGAGATGTCAGTCATCATAGAATTGTCCGATACATTTCCGCCGATTTTTGGAACCTTCCGGGCTCCCGGACTGTTTAACTTTTTTGCAGTCATTGCCTGGGAAATGGAACGTTTTCATTGGCAAACCGATACATGTTACAGTATTCAATCGACTGGGCCAAACATGGATAATCCAACAAGTCGGGTGTAGATTTGCATGCGCAAAGGACAACGTCTCCGCCATACGTAACGTTTGAGGCAAAAATGTTCCGAACAGACGAGATATGCATCCGCCATCACTTTTAGACGCTTGGATGACTGTCCGTTTGGAGCGCCAAAGGTTGTGTTACTACACAACCATCCGTTGGACTCAGTCACGGGACGACTGGAGCCAACTCAACGTCGCCTGACCAAAGAAAGTGGTCGAGTGTTTAGATATGATAATTCGGTCGTGCCTAATGTGAGGTCAACAGCGCAATGGTCAACACGGTTGCCTCATAAAAAGCGTGACCAGAGTTCTAATCCCGGCGGTGGCAAGGATATGTACTACTGACGAGCTCTAATGAGAGCGAAACTCGAATCTAGCGCTTGTTTTCCAAAGGAGCCGACTGGAAAGTCTATGGGACTGTGAAAGCTGCGATCAAATGTGAG
The DNA here is from genome assembly GCA_013368495.1 of Paragonimus heterotremus. NCBI lineage: Eukaryota > Metazoa > Platyhelminthes > Trematoda > Plagiorchiida > Troglotrematidae > Paragonimus > Paragonimus heterotremus. Next base: position 196,474 of record LUCH01000058.1, read on the forward strand.
TGATGTTCAACTTGCAGTTAACTAAAACCACGAATAGTCATCAACAAGAATGAACTGCTGAGGGTCAGGCTGCGACTCATGAAAAATACACCCCGCTGCAATTCATCTAACCATATACGACAGAAAATGGGCAAGTGTCCAACAACGATGGGTGTCGCAAATATGCGCAGGAAGATTTTGTGAAGCAGAACGCATCCAGTTACTTGATGAAGTTGTGAGATCAGTTAAATTTGACAGGTTTCTGTTGTATACTTGTCGGTACTCAGTATCAGCTGACCGCTGTCATTTTCACGATGGACGAACAGTATGTGTTATGTCAACGTTATCCTAAATTTCTGGGAGCAGATATTACAAATTGGACGTGCTTTGAACGGTGCAACATGTTCATTTTGAAAGCAGTGGGTGCGTTGAGATCGATATTCCAGTGTGCTTTTTATGGTTTGACATCGTCCACAACATTCTTTCCACTTCAATTTTTGACTTTTGCCGGAACCAATCCTGTGTGCTCTACGATGACGGATGATTCTGTAGCTAGTCAGGCCGCCATTGATCAATAAACGTTCAGTGTTAACTTTCGGTGGTTCTTACGTTTGGTCGAGGAGACAACAATTTTGTAGAGGTAACGCATCATACAATCAAACAGCACGAGTTACAGAAACATATTCTACTTTGAAAAACAGGCTAACGGTTGGGGACTACTTTTGGGCCAATTTTGTTTACTACACAGACAAATTGTGTAAACACAAGCTGCCCTTGAGCTCTCAAAATACATACACAACATGCGGATGTGTTAGCAAGACTGCTAGTACCGAAGGTCTGTAGACTTACTATTTTCAATATAAGCTTATCACGCACGCCAGTGACCGTAGAATGTCCGTGAGGGAATATCCTCAGTGACGCATAGTCACTACAGTGATTTGGACGCGCAGCTGAAACCTTCCTGATGAATATCTGTATCTTCGCTGTAAAGCCCTGATAGTCTATTGCAACTTGGATGGCGATCTCAGTTAGTAAGACTGTCCTATATATATGCATTAAACTCATAGCTGTTTATAACTGTGGTGAGTCAGAATTACCATTGAATACATCTTCTTCTGTACCATATGAAATCAAATTTCGTCACTCGTCGTTTTGACATTTCTCGGCATTCCAGAATGGTTGCGTTCATTAGCCGGTCTCAGCTGGCTTCAAGCAGAGACCAATTTTGTTTGCAATATGATTACCTGATTCAAGTTCCAGATTAAGTACTTCGTGTGAATGGTCCTTTGGAGAGCAACATAGAGGAAGTGAGTTGCCATCATGTTCCGTTAGAGTAAATGAACCTCATTTTCAGATTTCACAAATCGATTTCTGTTACATCTGAATCGCGGTCATTCAGGTGAATACTTACATACACCGACTTTGTCCATGAACAAGACGGCCATGAACGTCTAGGAGGTAATTATTCGTTTCTAGTACCTTACATACGTAAAAAATGAAATCTACTACTGTTAGGGCGTCGTGTTTAACATGTTAGTGATAAATGGATTGAGAATAACACAACGTTACGCGCAAGTTGTAATACAACTTGCTAGTAACGTTGTGTTATTCTTAATCAATTTATCAGTATCTCGGACAATGATCACTGTGTGTGAAAATTTGCAATATCCGGGTTTCCTATCTTATCCTATCTAGTCCAATGTAGTGTGAACATTAACCTACAACAAAGTAGCTACACATCTACAGTCTTCAACACCCTCATGAGCTAAAATGAGGCGATTGCAAACCTCAACAGAATGACATAGATAAGGATCATGTCTGCCTACTGACAACAAAATAGACGAAGGTGAGGAACACCAAGGTAGGGGAACCTTAACACGGCCAGATGTGATTCGAAAGTCGGTTCTCAGCACCGTCAATTCTAGTACACAAACAGGAAACCCCCCACTTGTGTCGTGAGGTGAATACGATCTATTATTCCCAGAACTGTATCAATAACACGTAACACCAAGGCACACATTTTGTTGATAGCCTGAGGGAGAGTTGAATGGTCCAACTGGCTGGCTGTAATAACTTATAGCAGTTATCTGTGTCAACAGAGTGCCAAAATGCTAATCACTAGTTTCACACCTTATTACACCTGACTGTTTCGGTCGTTAACTTAAAGTGTCCAATCCAAAATCATATGAAACCATCAGCATGATAAAGTCTGATATTAGACAGGTGATGTTCGGATACGCAATGGTGAATGTAGACCTGACAAGTCCACAGTATATGCCAGTAAATGAAAAGGTTGTACTAAATCTAAGGAAGTCTTGCAAATCCCGAATATAATCCGTATTTCTCTACAGAGCATACTCTGCAAAAATCCTCAGTGGTCGGTATCCTACGGAGAACCCCGATAAAACTACGGCGAGGCACCCATTCTAGCATTCACTACATTTTTCTGGGTTAGATAACATTCAGACGTTTGATTCGTTGATGTTGCCTGTAATCACTTCGGTATTATTGGTTTGAAGCTACGGGAAATGCCTTTTGAGGGGAAAAAACAGAGCGGGCCGGTCCACTCCGTTCACAGAACCAGAGTGCATACTCCACACCACATTTGTGCTGCGACGGTTCTTGTCAACGTCTTCCATTAAGCAACCTGTCATCTCGTTTTGAGAGATGAAGACATAGTTTAAGCAGATGTGTGAATTTTCTTGTGCACCGTAGGCACAGGCAACCTCATTTTGCCTTGCTGTTCAGCCTGTGCATCAAGTACATTGTTCTGAGTTTGTAGTGCTTCTTGAGGCTCACCCCAAACCGACACTCCAAGACCGGTTTCGTCATTGTTTGAGCCCATCAGGTAGAGACAGTCTGAATAGGGAAACGAACCGGTTACTCTTCCAGTCAACGCTCTTATCCGCACGGCTACTAGTTCTACGATTATCACTTGTGATGGGGGAATTTGTGTGCAATTGAATTATAACACTTTTTCAACTGTCCTGAGTTCATGCGCGGTTTCCTATGATCATTGTGAGGTGACAGATGATAGCGACTTTCGCCTCGCATATTTATGTCGTAAACGTAGAAACTCGTGTGTTAACTGCCATGTTTCTTTTTCGGTGTCTATAATTTTCAGTGTATTCCTCGGCTAACAGTCATCTGCTACGTTATTCGAGGCATCCCGAACACGTAATTTTCTGATCCCGTTCGTACAATAGCTTGATCGCCTATATGTGCCATGTAATGCGGAATACGTTGAACATGTGCTCCACCTATCCAGATAGTGTCTTCTGTGCCACAATATGTTCAGATCCATAAAATTTCCTATCATTTGTGTGCTCCAGTTTTGATCTGCTTCTATTCGAAAATGTAACTTCATAGAAAGTATGCCCTCAAAATTCATACCTATAAACTGTACGATCTGCTGAAATTAACATATCCCACGGACGTCCTAACATGAAGATCTGCTGCATGTGTACCATACATTCATTTTGCTAGAGAAACTGTTATAAAACATTCTCCTGTAACATCCAAAATCAAGAAAAATCGAAGGTGCCTCTAAACACAAAAACGTTATGAAATATAGGTGTTTCGAAGGGATGAATCTGACTCTCTCTATTCGCTCAACAGATTAAAGATGAATTATGGAATGATCCTCTACTCGTTCCAGCGTGTACTTAAGTGCACCGACCCCAACAAGAGCACTCTCCTATTTCCACTCGCACCGGTTGGCGCCATCTGCTATAGGATTAACGTATCTCAAACTCAGATGAATGCGCCAGTATAAACACGTAACCACAAATGCATCACTTGTCGTTCCACACACACACAGACAAGCACACCTGTGTCCAGTGTGAACTTAATGAGATAGGGACGGGATGTGCGTGGATGTAAACTCTTGTAGTTCACATGGTCAATGTTGTGTAGGCAGATGATGATAGTCTCATATGGAAATTTTAAAAAATAATAAACACTCCAATGGGACAATGTAAGTTAAGAAAAACCATGTTGCAAGAAAATATTCAATAAGGGAGTATATGCACATGTGAAAATAGGCATGGAAACAAATAAATAAATCTTAAGTCAGACAGAAAAACTAAGTAAGACAATCAGCACGCAGTTCATCAAGAGGGCTAAAGAAAAGAAAATACAGAAGGCCATTGGATCCCAAGCTTCTGAAAAGTAGAACGGATCACTTACCAAACGACGGCGGTCGTAGGATACATAACTGGCCTAACCCACTTACAGGTTGGTACGCGTTCGGTCATATCCTCGGTTTAGAAAGTTGGCCATCTGGTATGGGAAATATGCCAGCCCCACCACACCAGTCACGTGATCACGTGATTCTCCGCCTGTTGTTCTATTAGGTTCATGAGGGGACCGACAACGTCCTTCGATTTAATTGCAACTAGCTTACAAAACCGTGGGAGAGTCATGGGGGGGATGAGACAGACAATGTTTGCACACCGGTTGCGTCGACGAGGGCGACGGTGACACACCACACCACCACGGCCATGGGATGTTTAGTTGCCGTGGCAACCATGTACACAAATTTGAGGCAAGGAGGTACATTAATGCGGTGGATGGCGGTGAGAAACTCTATACGACGTGAAACTGGGTTCTGATCCGTCTGATAGAATGCATTGTCGACTGCTGTGACCGAGGATCGCGATGACCAGGTTCGATGCTGGTCTCTAGTCCGTCCAGCACTGGGCACATGCTGCAGGTTATGACATCCCATCAGTGTCAACTTTAGTTGCTAAGCTGTTGTCGAGCTTCGCGGTTAGGGGCTGTCCCACTGCTGCGTTTATGTTCCACGTATCCCATTAGATTTCTACAAGCTGATTAACTGATAACACTAGTCGAAGGATGGATCTGACGGAGATAAACAAGGCCAGGGGAGACTAGTGAATTTATCAAGCTGGAGGTTGCGAACACCGGACGCGCAAAACCCCATCACGGAGCACATCGGCAGGTTATTAGCTAAAGTTGAAATGCTGATAAGTAGTACGGTAAGTTGGATAAGTACGAAAAGGGTCAAGTACGAAAATCTGCGATTGAGCTAGATTTAAACTAATGACAGGAGCAACATGTCAAAACACGGAAAGTGCTCTATCAACTGAACTATAAAGTCACACAAAGAGTATAGAAGTGTCAAAAGAGAATTCAACTACTGAATCAAAGTGGGTATGGGGGTAAGTGGACCCAAATGTGACATTTCTAAGCTCCTGGTGTTGTTTTGTTGTTTAAATGATAGGGCAACCAAGGCATCTGAGCATGTTGTTTCCGTCGCTGATTCGAATTATGCCGAAACTAAAATTTCTGCACTGCCCACCAGTGGTACAACTTAAATGCTCAACTGTTATGTTGGCGGATTCTAGTGTGAACTGTTCGAGAACTCCTGATTGGGCAGTCATTACCCCGGGTCATTTAGTGGACTGTATACGACATGTCCAGTTGGGTTGGTAACTCAATCCACATGTGACATTTCTGAGCTCTGCAGCACAACTGACAGAGCGTTTGTTGCATTTGAGCCTGCTGTTTCTGTCGCTGGTTCGAATCCAACCGAAGCATAGAGTTTTCACTCTTGGGACACCTTTAAAGTGAAGCTGATACCAGAGGGATATCGCAACCCACACCATACATTTAATGATGGGCAGATTACCAGGCAACCTGCTCTTCTGTCACAGTAATCGGCAAGCTATTTTGTCGAACTGACCCGAACCCAGTGTTGCATAGTATACAGCCTTCCACCCTGTCCCAACATATGAATGTACCTGTTTTTCGGGCATTCATGGATGCACATGCCTGTCTTCGCAATTGAATCTGTCATCTTAACAAACGGTCTGTAGCACATTTTCGGTTGTGCTTTGTATAAGCCTCGGCAGCCATTCTGGTGGAACGTTCAGCTGCCGACTTGAGTTTTTCCCAGCAGGTTAGTTTACTTTCGTTGAGCAATTCACAATAATGTCTGAATTATTGAGTTGACCAGTGTCGACAAAAAGCGATTGTGTCAAATTCTTCGGCCTTGAATGTGCGGAGGTGGTGTGAGTAATTCGATAAAAACCACACGGGAGAGAATATCAAGTTCAACTTGGTCATAACACGCTGAAATCAGATTGTCAACCTATAGAGAAAATTCGCTGACAATTTATTGTAATAAAAGATATACCGTTTTGTCTTTTTCGTCTTTGTGACTTCAGTTTAACTAGACTATACGTACAGTTACTGATTTCAAAGTTAGTTATTGCATCCGATCTGCTCTCTGACACTTTTTTCTGTCTGTTAAAAAAAGCATACCATTCGAAACAATATAGACTTGGAAATTTGGACAAAAGTCTAAACTGAAAACACGCAATCAGCACATAACTATGCCGTTCGACAATCACTCGGTTTTTGGTTTCGATAAAGCATTAAATTAACAAACACAACTATTTGATTTACTGGTGGACAGTTGACAGTTCCAGGTTGAATTACTTCGTGTCTACCATCCTCATAGCAGACGACTGTTATCATCGATCAAAGGAAGTGGTACCAAAGAAACTCATTGCCGTCACAGCCATGTATAAGCAGTTAACGACCTATGAGAATGAACCAGATTGTTAACCAGTAAACTCGCAGTGCATGTTAGCGCTTATGTGTGTGCCAATCGAATAACATTTTAAACCTCTCAAACTATTCAACCGTAACCAGCCTTGGACAGCGCGTTTCAGTATGAAGCAGCTCTTTCTAAAAAGTAGCCAGTCCAATTCATGCTCAAACTTCCGAGAATGAACATATAGACGTTTGCTCTTGTTTGGCTGAGGGAGATCTTCTGGTAGACGACCCGATACATGAAAACTGGGTTTGCATTTTGAGCTTACCTAATTTCGTTGGTCTCTCTGGTTAGTGAGTATTCCAAGACCTCATAGCTCACCTAGTGTCTTGTCTCTAAGCATTTTTAGTAAGTGATACATCTATCTTCAGAAAAAGAGAATAGGTCTACATGTTCGTTTCCATGTGTGGAGTCGAACTTAGTGGAAAAGAAGTTAGGGCGAAACGTTCCATGAAGTTTTCCAAAGATATTCTCTATTCCCATATGTTCACATCACATCCAAAATGTGAACTCATTGTCAATTGACCTGAGCATGGAGAGAAATTACACAGTGTATCAGTCTCATTTAGCTTGATGACAACTGCGGATAAAGTGAGGATTCAGAAAGCCAGATGAAAACAATATACAGCTGACATTCAGCAGCACCTTCGTGCTAACCTGGCTTACAATCCGATTGAGAAATGAACCCTAAACAGTAGCGTATTTTCCGTTCATGGGACGCTACAAACAGAATCGAATAGTATGTGAACAAGACAGAGCAAACAGGGGTAAGTGGGATTGCTATGTTGTCTAACACTGGAAAAAACGCGGAGTTACCAAAACATGAGGGTGACGTGGTTAACCGTCCTTAAAAAACGCTTCATTATGAGTTAAGGCAGATTTCGTACGTCGGTGTCAATGGGTACTCGCCTGGCGATTGTAAATGTGCGTCAAATCGTTCCAGCTAACACTCCCTGGTGCGAGTGGGCAGCCACTAGTCTGACCCTCCCTAAAATTAATTAACCGTCTATGTTTCAACAAAGTATATAAAGTCGATGTGTTATTTCCCTAGTTTTAATATTCGTGATCAGTTGTTCACACACGTTTACACTTGCAGTGCGAAGTTGAGCTTCTAGAGGACCATGGTTATTTTGTGTTGGATCAATGAGAAACGACAGAAAGAAATTCAAATCACCTCAAAATGTTGATTCTGAAGTATCCGTGTCTGCACAACCGATAACGTGTCTCCTAACTACCGTATTCAACGCACCCGAAAGCCGTGATCGTAAGAGCAACAGCTGGGTCGGTTAAGGCTTTAGCTGATAAACGTTCGGCCTCCATTGTTTTCACCATTAAATGATAAATCAAAATGGGAAAGCGGGTGAGCACAAGGTTGGAGGGGGAACAATGAAGGCATTTTATTGTTCAGGTCTTGCAAAAGCTTCTAGAGGGAACAACATATGTTTCCATTGTTGTTATACCTGGCGCCTTTGTTTCTAAACCTTGCACCTGTAATTCTAGGTGTACACTAAGATTTTTGCTTGAATTTTAAATTACTCATTCCCTTATTCATAATGTATCGATCACCGCAGCTGGAAAGAAACGCCCAGTTGATCACAGTGACAGAACTTCACGCATTAATCAGGAGCACATGGGTAGATATGATTGATTGGATTTCCACCCTTATTCGACCAAAAGATATAACTGTTTTTTCCTGTTAAAGTCATTTGGGTTCTCTACTGTAACTCTAAGCTTCCAAATGGTTTACTAGTTATACGGCGTTAATGTGGCCCATGAATTCATGTGCAAAATGCTTCCACTAGTGTGGTTGGCTTCTTCTGAGTAGCATTGCGCGCCTAATCAAGCATCACAATTGTGTGGGTCATTTTGCTTATATAGGAAGAATGTGATTTACATATTGCTGTCACTGAAACTAAAGAAGCTGTCTTCATCTCCGTGGGTTTTGACAATCGAAGCAACAGAAAACGCAAATGAAAAGTTTGGAATTGTCCAGTGTTCATTAAGGAGGTGTGATATTGTTCATCCTCGAACCGGGCAGTATCTTCCATTCTGACCCTCTTGTTTTATTGAATGAATTTGGTATTAGCCGACTGTGGTACACAACCATTCTCAGCCTGGTCTACTCAAGTGACTGAGAACACTTTTGACGTTACGGATTCCGTCCGGAATTTACAGATTTTGTTGGACGATATCACAGTCACTTGAGGTCTACCCACTGTAATTATCTGCGCATCCATTTTTAAAGTTTCGTGAGTACATTCTGATCCAGTCTCGTTTGCAAACTTGGGATCTGTAACTTAACGATCAGACATGAAACGTCATAAATGGTAACTTGATATTGCTGGGAAAACACGAAAACTATTACCACGACTTAAAAATCCACAGCATAGGCTGACTGTATAAGAACACCGACGAATTATAATACATGATGTCCTACAGAAACTGGCTAAAACTGTCCGTCGGTTTTTTCCCTTAGCTGATTAGCTTCCCTTCTCCTAAAGGCTGAAATCGATCAACCGGTTATGGTTGCCTGACATACTATCATTACGGCCTCAGAAGGAATTGAGAGAGGATCTTACAAACAGATAATCCGTACTCCGGGGGGATTGTAAACACTACCCGCAGATAAGTGTTTCAATAGTAGGTCACCAGATGTGTCTGACGCTGATGAGACGCAGTAAGGTGTACCACTTCGTAGATAATCGTACTTGGACCAACTAGTATCAGTCAGTTATTCGTCCATCAAAAGAAGTCTATCTTGATGTTTTATTTTGTATTTTCACTGTCCGCGTTTTATCGTAAAAGTGACCTTGGATACATTAATTAAAATGCGCTAAACTTGATTTTCAAATAACGCCAATTGATTCTGTTAACTCGTTTGGTAATACTCCAGTGCATGGACGAGCACTACTACGCGAGCATCAGGGTAACTGATGTTTATCATCATGTGGCCCATTTTTTAATCCAATGGAAGAGATTTTCAATAACTCGGAGACAGTGGGCTCCTGAAAATTAACCGAAATCCTACTGAACAAGTTGGTGTGTTTTTTGTTATGGACTACTATCCTCGTTTCGAAATTCCATTCAACTTAGCTGTCAGACAGAGTGGTTGTAACTTGGTCAGCTCAGTCTGGAAATTAGAAACTCAGAGAATTATAGCATTCAAATATGTTGCTTATGATCACCACCTTCCGTCCACCTTCGTAGAAACAATTTCACAACTACACGCAGTTACCCACTTATTAATAAAACTATTCACACTGTGCAATTTCGAGATATGCGTCACTGCTATACGATAACGATAAATCAGATGATCTAAAATACAAAGTCAAAAGCGCGGTCGCCAGACACATAAATTAGGGTGCAAGGTCTGAAAACGGAAACATCAGAACTACAAATGAGGGTGTGAAGCTTAAAAATAAGAGTGTGTGTGTATGTTTGTAGGGGCTAAGACACAGCCCTGTTTCATGCCAATATCCAAGCCACCAGGGATCAATCCACTCTCAAGATCAACGGTTGCGCCTTGAAACTGTGAGGATGCTGTTGAAGTTGCATATCATACGGACGGTCACCTACTGGGTAATTGACGTTTCGATGCCCCAACCTGACTATGCACTAGGATAACGCACATGCTGTTATTCATCGACTGATCACGGCATTCGCAACCGCGGTATCCATACTTAGTTTGGATATCAACGTAAGTAAGATATTTTCTTTCAGTTTTCCGCAGGTGTTGTGCACACACTAGAGATCAGAATCAATGAACACATTGTGAACAGCTGCGTAGACTGCTGCTAGTTAGGTAACAATCTGATGATTGATGCGTCGCGAGGTGCGACCTCATGTGGTGAAGGCTAGTGCTGCCACCGGACGCCTTGGAAGAAGTGTCTAGAAGAAGAAGATGAAAACGAAGTTGCTTGCCTACCGCTCAAAGGTACTTGCTGCGCTATTGCACAAAAGTGAAACTTGGACAGAATGTGTAGTATCTGAGCCTATTCCATCCGAAACGCCTAAGACGTATTTTGGGTATTTTACGGTTGGACATGATTTCGAACACTGGGACACTTCAACGAGCGGACAAGGATGAGACTGAAGACATGCTGATGCTCAGTCAGACTCGTTGGCTGGGACACTTCCCCAGGATGAGCGACGGACAGATTTCGAAGCAGCTGTTGTGCAGGCAATTGAAGGCTGATAAGCAAAACCTTGGTAGCCAGAAGCTGCACTACTAATACGTTATCCGAATAAGTCGTTCGCTTTGTAATACTGGTTTTAGACCTTGGGAGAATTAGGCCTTGAACTGCACGGTCGGAAAAAATGCGATCCGGACGGACGCCCGAAGATTCAATGAGCCATATTCACGTAGTACTCAAAAGAACTATAGATGTCATAAGCCGTGATGACATGACTATATGGTGTTGCCATGAATGCGGTTTCGAATACGCTGGCTGCCTCGGATTATTCGGTCACCAATGTACTCAGTATACCTTCAGCGACGAGACGACGAACATGTTAACGTAAGCAAGTTGTGTTTGTTAAATCTATTTTTCGTACGTATCAACCAACGACCACCGTCTTTTGTTAAGCCACCCGCTCTCCTTTTCAGAAACCCGAGTTGTGACCCTCTAACATTTATTTTCTTAAACTTCGTTGGCGCATTTTATGATGAATGTCTTGTTTTGTTTTTCTTCTTCCTCCCATCAATAGTGTAATAATATATACTTCCATAATGAACGACTTCTTGCCTTATATTTTCAATATCTCTCTTTTCCGCTTGGATCTCACCACTCCACGCTCTCCAGTCTTCACTTTCACAGGAGTTTCATTTTCATACTGGCCCAACATCCAGCTAACCAGTATTTGTCGTATAGACTATAAATATATCGACTTACACAATTCCTAGCCTTATTCTTTCGGGTTTGCATTGGATACGTGTTGGAAGCGCTATCACTGGGCCCAAAATCTTGTCATCCGAAGTCTAAATGTAACTGCTTAGACACTGAGGTTTGATTTGAAAACTTACACGCGCAACTAAATGGACTCGTCCCTTCGTCACAGTCTAATCCTGTGAACGCTTGCTACACTAATCTCAACAGCAAGATGTCCAGATGCAGCTTATTGAAATGTGAACACTTAGATGCTATAAGAGTTGCAATCCAACTGGGATTTCTTAACCATGAGGCCTGACGAAGGAGCGACAATAGTATTGCTTGAAAAAACTGATTACCTCATCAAAATATCGTTAATTCTATCGGATAACTCGAAGCTTCAGAAAACAGAAAAAGATAAAACATCAGCAATATAGAAAAACTTATCCGATAGAAATTTGAAACAGTTTGTTCCTTTGATGAACTCGAATAAAACAACAAAAAAACCCAATTCATGTGATGTTCTCCGGAGTAACATTCCGTACATTCTGATCACACACGGATATGTAACTAATTTTAAATGAGTCAAAATTCCACAGGGTGGAAATCATGGTTTAAGAGATTAAACAGACAGACACCAAAACTGTAAGTCAAAATTGTGGGAATGCCGACTACTAGGGTAGCCGTAGTGTCAACACAAATTGTTTTTGAACACACAGGAGGGACTGTGATGTTTAATAGTCAGAGCCTCAGCAAACTGAAGTATGCGTTTCCGGTTACTCCGAAAGATCACCGAGAACGCGTCAGAAACTTTGACTGTGTCCTGTTTGTATTATGTGCCTTGCAATGGAACATGCGGGGTACCGTTCACCGGCATCTATACAGGCTCCTGGTGTTTTTGACTGCGTCTCCAGCCATTTAGACACATGCTCCTTGATACGAACAGCTAGTTGTCGGTTTGTCCTCCCTATGTAACTCATACGGCAGCTACACGAGTATTTGTATAAACGGTGAGATGTAACAGACGTACACTGTTTGTTCGTAACTGGGGCGACTGGTAGAGTTCTCGTTCGTTGTATTATACATAGCTTTGCAGCGTTATAAGTCCTGGATACAGTCGCTGTTAGGCGCCTCCTCGTCATTGTTGACCAACTGTCTCCTAGAGATGGGAGTTTTAAATACACCATCCTCTTCGGAACCGTCGTTACTCCCACAGATGGGATGACGGCTTTGATGTACTTTTTAATAATTTGCTGAGGATACCCGTTGACCTGCAGAGTGTCTGTCAGTAAGCTTAACTCTAGCTGTAGGTTATCTACAGTGCAAATCCGTCGTGCTCTATGGAAAGGCGTCTTGAATAGACTTCTCTTTTATTGCACCGAACAGAAGCTTTCGAAATGCATGTGCTATTCAGTTTAGGTATGTTTCCTGTAGACGGATCTCCCTACCGTGCCATCTGGTCTTCGAGTAACTAGAATGTCCAGGTACGGAAGGCAGTCATTCGCTTCGTTCTCTCTCGTAAGTTTTAAGTTCGGGTGAGCCTGTTTCAACTTCGAGGATAACGTATTTGATTCACTCGAGCTCTCAAAGATGGCTAGAATGTCATCTACGTAGCGTCTGTACAACACTGGTTTTGCCAGACGTTCGCATAGTGTGGATTCTACTTTGACCATGAAGAAGAAGCATAAGAGAAATCTAGTCAAGACTCCTTTCCACGGAGCACGGAGGATTTGCACTGTAGATAACCTACAGCTAGAGTTAAGCTTACTGACAGACACTCTGCAGGTCAACGGGTATCCTCAGCAAATTATTAAAAAGTACATCAAAGCCGTCATCCCATCTGTGGGAGTAACGACGGTTCCGAAGAGGATGGTGTATTTAAAACTCCCATCTCTAGGAGACAGTTGGTCAACAATGACGAGGAGGCGCCTAACAGCGACTGTATCCAGGACTTATAACGCTGCAAAGCTATGTATAATACAACGAACGAGAACTCTACCAGTCGCCCCAGTTACGAACAAACAGTGTACGTCTGTTACATCTCACCGTTTATACAAATACTCGTGTAGCTGCCGTATGAGTTACATAGGGAGGACAAACCGACAACTAGCTGTTCGTATCAAGGAGCATGTGTCTAAATGGCTGGAGACGCAGTCAAAAACACCAGGAGCCTGTATAGATGCCGGTGAACGGTACCCCGCATGTTCCATTGCAAGGCACATAATACAAACAGGACACAGTCAAAGTTTCTGACGCGTTCTCGGTGATCTTTCGGAGTAACCGGAAACGCATACTTCAGTTTGCTGAGGCTCTGACTATTAAACATCACAGTCCCTCCTGTGTGTTCAAAAACAATTTGTGTTGACACTACGGCTACCCTAGTAGTCGGCATTCCCACAATTTTGACTTACAGTTTTGGTGTCTGTCTGTTTAATCTCTTAAACCATGATTTCCACCCTGTGGAATTTTGACTCATTTAAAATTAGTTACATATCCGTGTGTGATCAGAATGTACGGAATGTTACTCCGGAGAACATCACATGAATTACGTCCTCTCATTGTTCTATTCAAGTTTATCCAAGTTAATCTGCCGAATGAAACAAGCAGACGTTATCGATACTTCAATTTTCGAACGTATCAGATCTACAGGAACGGTCATTTCACGTTTGTACGGTCTTCCTTGAATTCACAAAGACGGAGTGCCATTAAGACCGATCTTAGGAATGTACAGTTCGCCATATCATGCTTTAGCAAATTGGCTGATGAAAAGATTAGAACCGATCAACTCATGACCAACTCGTTTTAGCCTAAAGGACACCTCCGATATTGTAGATTTAATTGATTCAGTGAATATCGGGAATGACAACATGTTGACCTTAGATGTGACTTCTCTATTCCCTAATTTCCCATTGCAAGAAACTGTTGACTATCTCTGCACCAATATCGAGAACAATCAGATTGATGTCGGACATACAGTGGGAAAACTGAAAGAACCATTGCTGTTTTACATTCATAATGTTCAATTTCAATTTAATTGAGAGTTATGCATGTAGAAAGATGATATAGTAATGGGTTCACCTCTAGGTCCGTTACTTACAGATATATTTATGTCCAAACTAAAGACCAGTGAACTCAGTCACATCGTAACTAAGTGCAAGCTTTACTAGCGTTACGTGGGTGATAATTTTTGTCTTGTTCCGAACGATGATGATTCCCAAATCATGCTAGATGAGTTCAACAAAATGCACCTGAATAAAAAGTTTACCGTCGAGTGAGAACACCACAACACAATCTCATTTCTAGATGTTACGTTGTTTCGTCGATCAGAAGGAACAATTCAAAGATCCATTCATAGAAGAAAAAACGTGGACAGGTCAGTACACACATTTTTACAGTTTTGTCTCTGAAATACAACACAGATTTGGAACGTTATCTGTTGAACACAGCGCAAAAGTTCTGTTCACCGGACACTCTCCAGGGTGAAGTAAGAAACATTCGAGAAGCTCTCATTAGAGAGAGATTCAGAGGTAAAAATGTGCATTTCAGTAGGAAACTTGAACTCGTCCAGACAGCGGAGAAAAAGCCGGTTTTCATCGGTCCCTCATACAGAGTTGAGGTTAACAGTGAAGGAATTAGCCGTAGACTTTCAAACGCGGTCAAGAGTGCCTACCCTGCAACGAGACTTATCGTGTCGTTCGACATCTGCTCGGTACTCGTGCCACTCCCTAAGGATAGTTTGCTCAAGTTCTCTTCGTCTTTCTGTATCTACTCACTCACCTGTCGTTGTCAGGCCGGTTACTCTAGGAAGACCACAAGGCGGCTATCAGAACACTTACCGAAGTGGCTTCGCAGAGGTTCGAGAAAACCCATTTCCAGTGCAATTTGCTCTCACTTACTTGACACTGTCCATCAAATAAATCCAGATGAAGCGTTCCGAGTCATCTAGAAGGTTCGTCAATCCTGCTCGAGATCTGTCAGAGTGCGAGTGTTATCAACAGCCTAGGCTATCGCTATCAGACTCCACAACCTCTGCTTATGTGCCTAAAAACCATTCGTACAAACCCTCCATTTCTTTTAGCCAAATATTCCGCATCCACTTGAAATCCAAGCAAGCGTGAACCACTCGACACTGATGAACGCATGTCTCATGACAGGCATGTGTGAATCACTCCAACACATTTATCAGCACTCCCACCCTCCCCCAGTAGCCTGCGATTCGTACCACTTCTGTGATTTTTAATGACCTATCTGACACGTGATAGTTTTCATATATAATTCGCACTTGCCCTGTGTAATTGTAAAAGCCTGATGAGAATTACTGAAACCAGCTGTTTTCAAAATTGACTCCTTATGAATCCTACGGGATACGTGATATGTGGATGGTACCGCATGTGATTCAGCACAAACCGCTTGTGGTGAGTGATATGCGAAGTGTTCAATCGGATTCGGTCATTGTGACAAGCTAATCCAGAATGCACATCACCCGCCCTGAATCCTTTTGTTAATTTATCACCAACCATCACTTATTTTGCCCCCCAAAAGTACAAACCATGATGAAACCGAGCTTAATATGACTATGGTGATCAAGTTCAAATGGCACAACGAAGCGCTAATCGAACTATTCAGAAACGCAGCCTCTATCTGTTGAGTTCATGTAACTACCAAGACGCAAAGGAGTACAGGCAAACAGATTTTAGCGCATGTTGACAATGACAACAAACATTGAGAATAATTCCACATATGCTGTAAGAAACAACTATGTAAACACGGTTTGGACGCGAATGAGACACTGATGTGCACTCACTTGGGTAACATTGAATACAGTAGGTCCTCGGCTCGTTTCTTCTCGTCCATATACTGTGAAGTACGCTTGTCTACCATGGCTTCCAAATTTGTTGTGATGCCTTGCATACGTTCGAGAAGATTATCGATCAAATTTTCAGACGAGTCTGAACTATAATCCAAGAGAACCACAGCACAGATTAGTTGTGGTTCAGTTACCCATTAATCACGAAAACGTTTGTTGCATTATACTGGTTGGATGGACATGGTACTCACGAAAGAAACTAACATCATTACTGTCTGGAAGAACTGCTTTTAAAATGAACAGGAATATGGTATATTCAGAATAAGTTTTAATTAACGATTAAACGTACAATTTCCTAGATTGTCGTTCGATTTAAAGACATGTGTATACCCTCATAACACAAGTCAATACCTGTGATTCTAGTCCCACAACAGTAAGTATCATACGTTAAGTGTCACAATTGAATGAGTACTATCTACATTTATATTCTCTTTACTCGTAACAAGATGACACTGGGGGGGAAGCTGAACAGCTGTTCAGCATGAAAATTAAACCATGTCAAGCATTGAAATTTCAAATAAACAATGCACACTTTTCTAACAGTTCAATCGATCAAACCTAATCGGTGATGAAACGCTTGAGAAGACAAAAGGGAATTGAAGCAGCTGATGCGAACAAAACATCTGGTGGGTGGAAGAGGTGTAGAACCAAAGTTACTCGACGTAACTACTTAGTGAAGCCATTAGGAGGCAGTCAAGGTCACAGGTAAAAGAAAACTGTTCATTGGTTAGAAACAAGGTGGGTTGATGTTAGTGCATTTTGAGCATGGAAACAATTTGGAGAGAAAAAACGAAAGCCCTAAGGCAACAATGAAAGATTGGGAAAGAAAAAACGAATAGTTGGCAAAGCAAACGCCTAACCTAGTGGAAGAGGATTTGAAGCAGAAATGCAATTTATTTTCAGTCCAAAATGCTGTTTTTCAGTGGTGCACTATTGCGTCATACATCAAAATTCACACCAGGCAGCCGCTTGGTTGGCTAACATGAGATCAAGACTGCTCAGTTGTGGTTTTCGTCTCTAAAGTACGAATGAATGGAATGGAGAGGAGAAAAGATGAAGAGTAAAACAGAAGCGACCTTAAATGAAATCACAATGTCATCTTCCTGAATCATGACGAGAGGGTGGATGTAGTCATAGAAAATTCACTTCACTGTATTGCAAAAATGAATGTGCTGCGTTCTGGTGCTTTCAAGTACAGAGTTGACGATCGAATGGACAATGTGTAACTGATCGAAAAACAAATTGCCAAAGGGCTACAAACTCTTACACGCATTTGCAAACAAATCGTTGTAATACAATCTGAAAACAATGAGCACTAGAATGCTTATACTATGCGTATTGCTCAAAATAGACAAGCTTGAGATTTCTTTGCGACTTGTACCTTACATGTCTATAATGCCTTATACTAACAAACGTCTTCAATGCCCGTAGGTATACCGAACCCCATAGAGAAAAAAACCAGGGAAGATATGCATCACAAGACACTTTGATGTAATCAAACACTGTGAAGGTATACATATTTCTGCGTACAAACTGTCCTCTCTTTGAAGTTAACGAATCCTCCACTGTACGGGATTATCAAATTTTACGGAATTATATGTCCAAAAAATTTACAATCTCTTGTCTTTCGACTTTTTGAAACATTCGATTTCGTTGTGTATCGTTAATGTAAGGTTTTATTCCTAATACAAAGTTTTCAAATGGACTGATGACGTCGTGAATGAGAATCTTCTCGGACAAACGCTCGCCAATATTCTTCCGGCAAAGATTGAACATGCAGTAACAGTTGTCATCGTAAATGTGAAACTCTATAAACAATATGTCAGCAATGTCTTGAGCATAGTTGACAATAGGCAACATACACAGGAGGTTCTGAGTACAGTGAACTCTCACTACACCATTTTGTCAATTACAAACGATGTCATAAAAATACAACCGTTTGCTCTTTTTTTGATGTTCTATTCACACGTACGGTTAAACAGAATAGTCGACGATGTGTTTGGTGTAACCCAATAAGGACGTAGTAGTATTTAAACTCAAGGAGTTTCACACCAGTTGCCTATAAACAAGCTTTAGTGAAAGCTGTCTATCATAGAGCCCAAACTGTTAGATCTCCGGGTGTACTTGGTAGAAGAGAAAGACTACTCACCAACACGTTACAGATAAACTATCATCCCAACGGCTTTAATAAACAGCACACGAAAGAAATAGAGTAAAACGAATCGGTAATGACTGTACCGAAGTGAAACCGATTTTGTAACCTATGGTTCAAAGAAGACAGCCTGACGAGTTGGGCAACGTGACGATAGATGGCATCCACTAATAGGACTTATTAAGCCGCATAACTCACTGCATTGACTGGAACTGGGAAATCACTACTGGAAGACCTCCTAACAGTTTCTGCCTTTCATCTACTCCATGATCTAACCTGTTGCTTTTGCTGATGCTGTGAGCAAACACGCATGGGCGAAACTGATTGGACACAGTAAACACAAACAAATGAAAATATTTTGAAATGGCTGTCTCAGACTCCGTTCCAAACGACAGATATCCTCTCAAGGTTTCTTCATCGATTACGAGGCACGTGTTAGAGACTAGGTACTGCACGGATTCAAAAACAGCACAAACTTATGGATGTCCTGTTGACTGTTAATCAACAACCACAATTCTGTATACAAAAATAAGTAAGTGACGTTATGATCATCATTGTTTCAACACAAAAACTTACACTACATGTCCATGATTTGTCTGGATATTTTTGTGATGTTTACAACTACACGTTACGTGATTGACGAGTTTGTGGGGAATCAGTCCTTGTCACAAAAGACTTGTTCTTTAAATAAATTAACTAACCTCGATGAGTGCTCTAACCTTGTGGTTGGCAAAAACCGGACTGTTAGGAAACTGTTGATAAGATTTGTCAATACTCTACTGAGTTAGATTAAGAAGTTTTCCCTAAGTGGTTAGTTTACATTGCACAAAACCAAATGAAGTCGAAATCAACAGAATTTGTGCGTTTCCTGAAATTAGTTCACAAACTGACACTGTTTTTTTTCTCTCTCTCTCTGTTATGTCCTGTCAAAAACCGAACAAAATTGATCATGAACTGTTGGCTTTAAAGCAAAGGTAATAATTAAAAATTTTAAAACATGAGTGAAAAAAATGACATGCAATCAATGGAATGACGCGTGCCCAATTGACCTCAAATGTTTCCAGCTTGAAAGTGGCTAGAACGTATGCAGTCCGTTGTGTGTTCCGTACCCACTGGAAATAACTACACATATTGTGTCACGTTCGACAAGCAAGCGAGTGAACGAGGACACGAAATTTAGAGGAGCAGGTTAATGTCTTCCATTTCAAAGTACTGTGGTGTTCAGAACCGGTCATATGAGACAGTAGAGGTTTAGAATGTTCCTGATGTAAGATTATTGGTACCCGAAAAGTGTAAAATATAGAAACGGAGTTTCACGAACAGAGATGATACAAAAAGTTGATAAGTAGAGTATACTCAAGCTGGTTATTGACAAGATCCGTAAAGCGCAAAACGATCACGGTCCCTGGGTCGGCCAGTGTAATCGTGACTCATCACGTCTATATTCTGAATGCCTCTCAAGGATAACATCTCAGAATGTGCCACGCTAAAATCACGGTAAGGCAAGCGAGCATTGTGCGTAGCAAATGGTGAATTTCACTGAATTGTGCAGTCAACTGGCTATAGTGATCACCGGAGAAACGATGGACGGCCGTCTTTATTTAGCCAAATCTTCCCAGTGCTACGCACGTCCGGAGTCGAACCTAAGACCTATGGGTCTTACAATAGTGATCAGGACGCTTATCCGTAAAAACACACGGTCGCGGTCACCGGAGTTGCAGAGGGTATGTAAGCTATTATTCCTACCTACTGAGAGGTCCAAAGAAGGATACAGAAGGTCATCGTAGATTGTTGTGTACGGAACAACAAAACAACTGGTACGGACGCGTTCGCGTTGTAGCACGTAGTCGATGTGCTTTTGTCCTAACGCCTGTTTACTGGTCTGGTTAAATTGGACCAACAGGTTTTTGCTTTCTGATTGGTTGTTTGTCAGACTGGTCAGACTTTTGGATAACATGTCACACTCGTTTTGGTCACCCACTGAGTGGCAGATGAGAAGAAAAACCTAAAAGTAAAGTGAAACTCAACCAGGTAAAAATCCACAACTCTGACAGAGTTTTCAGTCAGATCGATAAAAAATATGCAGGTATACACTAATAATAGCCAAGTACACTTTCTAACAAAATCAACCTAAAATAAAAAGAACGTCTATTCCGACCCATGGTCTGAGTCAAGGCGCAACTGTCCCGTAACCAGTAATGGAAAGCAAGAAAAAAATACAGGAACCTATTACAATGTAGTCACTATTATCACGGTGTGTCAACTTTGTATGAGTTGCATATCATTTGTTGTATCAGTAAATTCCAATGCGGTCATCCTAAGGCTCCAAGTGTGCTAGATTTACTGTCAGGCTAATAATCCATTTCAACAGACACAATGGGTATAGATGTCAGCAACAGAAACGAAATATAACTTACACTGGTTCTTAGGCTGTTCCGGATGGAATCCAAACTGCATAGTAGCCACTTAAAACAATTCCAACATATTTAACTCAGTCATAAGCTTGCCAATAGTTTACCTGTTGTGTTAAACTCGTTAGTATAGACAAACTAATTTCTGAGTGACAACCGTCTAAAGATCATTCTAAAAGTTGTGACTAGAGGATCTTCTTCAAACACGGGGTTGTTTCGATCAAACAAGTGGAGTCTACGTGGATGTACACGTGTGCTATTCATTAGAATAAAAACAAGAATTATTGTCCAACTTACTGCAGCTTGTCATGGCATGTTCACCTTCACCACGATTGTAACCGTTTAACAGAGTAAAATGTGCAAAGGGAACTGCTTATTAAATTAGCACTACCTTGGTAATGTTCGTGGATATGTTTTTCTCACACCAGTAAGTGACAATTCTATGCGTATTTTGTAATTTTCATTTTTGCAGTATGTGGGCGATAAAACGTGCATCGAAATCAGTTCGAACAAAGATGGAGCAAAATACCAATACTGGTTTGTCTTTTTAAGTTCTTCTTGGGGAAAGCTTGTTTCATTTAGAGTAAAATGTCTTGATAAAAAGAACTCGTCTGGACTGCCTAAAGATGAGTTGGTCTTTTTACGGATCACGTGAGACTCAGAATTGGTGAACATATGTTATTAAGATATTTACCATGAGATCAACAATTTTCTGAAACTTGAACAAAATATATCGAATAGAACTGTAAATGAATTTGTTACATTTGAATAATAGGAAAACGCACAATAGTAGTAACATGTTGTAAAATAAATCTGACTTCGTTACTATGATCAAGCGTCACCCACCGGCTCTCTATTGGTAGATGGTGCTGTCGCAATTAATCTCGTTGCCATGGTACTGAAACCGGCTACCCTACCCTGATATGCACATATGTGATGTTCCTTCGTTTCATTGTTCTACAGCCATGCCTCAAGCCCATAATGCTGAATGGTTTTAGGTGAGAGAATAGGTAAAATGTTGAGGACAGGTGAAATGCTGGCATCTTCCAACTTATGTTTCCATGCCGTCTTAATGAGACTACGCTAATTCCCAGTTTGGTAATCGCCAAAATGGTTTGGGTAGACAGTCAATGCTAGTCCATCATTATCGTTGTTGATAAAAGCCAAGTAAACTGACAGACAATTACAATATAAAGACAAGGACTTAAGGGCATACCTGATGAGCGGAAGAATTGAATGAGTGGGAGTTCAGTTACAAATCCAACTGAAACAATCATCACCAAAGCGACCGTGCATTGTTAACAAGTTGAAGGCGAGATTCGGACAGTATTTACATCCATGTAGCTTTTAATGCTTATTTTCATTAACCCGGTTAGTTATTACCTTCGCTGACGGTCCTGGCAACAGATCACGTGGATGGGGAAGTCTCCAAGCCTACGGAACAAATATGGTCTGCATGTCTTACTTGTTAATTGCTGCTTTCATTACCCAATTCCCAGTTATTAATTGATCATTGTTACATCACTCCACAGGATTTAGAGTAATCCGCTCAGTAATGTGTAACCGACACTTATGATAGCAATGACTCAGACGGTCCGGGGGGTAATGAAACTATCTCCCAAGTCCGAGAAAACGTCAGAAAAGACATTAGGAATCCATACGGTGCTGCTTATAAAATTACGACAAAAGTGTTCTCTCATCTTGGATGTGAATTAACCGTACACACAAACCATCCTGTAGAACGAGATTTAGTAAAGAATAAGACGGATACATCCATCATGTACAGTCATGATACAAAAATGCATCATACATCTTCACTATGCACAACAAACAGCAACCTCAAGACCAACTGTCTACAAACAAATCAGACATAGTTGAAGGAATTCACCATTTCACAATGCGTTGAACGCAGAACGATAAACGTACGGAACAAACTTAAACAGATTCAACAATCATCCTGTGTTTGGTAAATACTAATCAGCACAAAAACATTAACAGTCAAATACGTGAACGCTCCTCCTATCTTCAAACTCCAAATACCAAGTCGGTTAATATATATGATTGATATGATGAGTGACAGGTAGGAGGAGAGAGCTCATGGAGGGCTGACAGTTGGGTGGGATATTTTATAATTACTGAGGAACATTTAGGGAACTCCAACGAAACAAACTGAACTTGCTCACATTTGGATCAGCCTCGAATTGGCAAAAGTATCAGTCATATTTGTAAATTAGCACTGGACTCGAGTTTTATTGTTGCTCCCCCTTATTGTTACGATTGAGGTGTGAACTCCGATCCATATAACTGTTAGACGAACCTCACCACTATCGTCACAGTATGCTCAATTGAATTACCAAATTTCAGGGTTTAGTCACAATCACTTAAGATAGCAGAGTATAAAACGAGATAACTTTTTCGTTACCATATTAGACAACGATTTTACGGTCTTACACTGACATTAGCCGACGTAGATAACGTTCATGATGTGATGCGTGTCTGTTAACTGAGTGACACCAACGAAGCTGACTACTTGATTGATTAATTAAATCTGTAACAGTGATGTTTTCTTGTCATATGACAAATATATTCCGTTGTTAAATGACAATGATCAACGTATTTGTCTATCATGTTTCACGAGGAGTGTGCTGGAGACTTCTGTTTTCAAATCGTATCTGTCCAGACATAACGCCAATCAGATGCCATGCACTTCGAAACAAACACACGTGTACGCAAGCACAAACAGCCGCGCGGAGGTGGATGCCTACTTACTTCGGTCAGATGGTCTCGTTATGGAGGAATATCATTAATTTCTGTGAATATATTTGATATATTACGTATAAACAAACATTAAGAAATCGAAATAAGTGGAGAGAAAAAACCCAGTGTGATGATATCCTAGTTCACGCCTCTAGGACATTCAGATAAGTAAGTCCACACTATTCGGTGATGATATGTTGCTGGCTGAACTACCAACGTAGTAACCAAAAGTTGCCACCAGCGTAGAGAAAACCCCGATAAATGTCAGCGATATCTTAGCTTGAAAAGTGGAAAGGCATAACATTATGGTATGTGCCATGACTACTGCCAATTTCACACAAAACAAATCATCGAAAATTGTTAATGGATGTAATCAGTTCTATTCACTAACTAGAAAATACTTTGAACCAATCAATGAGTTGAATATATACGGGTCTATTTTACAGACCCGACCAGATAAAATTATAAGAAAAAATGGATATTTCAATAAGATGTTTCAGTCGGTTGTCTTATTCGCGATGAAACGATGTTAATTGGTTCAGTTTAAAAAAAAAACGTGCATGTATCGTCAGAGCAGAAAGAAGACATATATTGCTATATGTTAACATTTCATTTACTCTCATCAGGCACAAACGTAAAACATGCAAGTTATATACATCATACAAATGAAGACAAACAGGGAACTAGACACGCCTACAAACACATCAAGTGTTATGTAATCACGACCATGGCAACCCGATAGGTTGCCTCAAACACTTTTGTGCACACAACCTCGGCTGGTAAGTTCGG
>LUCH01000058.1:226061-257580 GCA_013368495.1 Paragonimus heterotremus
ATACATCGATGTATTTAGTCTGATGATCAAATACAATAATTTTGCACCACCCACTATGTTTTCACTCTCTCAGTAAACACAGAATTAAGCTGCAGTAAACAATTTACTAGTTATCTATTAACAAAATGACTACGCATTCACTAGTTATGTCAGTCTGGTTGTAAGTTTTATATTGAAACGTGCGATATGGTGTGTTACATTTGTGAATGTCAGACTGCTTGAAACTGTACACTGAAACAATCAAGTCAATCGGGGCTCGAATCAGTGAGTTTATGATATGAGGTTGATGTTGTGACATATATCTTCAGAAGGACATGAAGTTCATTAGGTTTAAAGTCACCGCACAGGAGTCAGTCACTTTTGGAGATTAATGAAACAGAATTGTCTATATAATGAAACAGGTGGAGATATGAGAAACAAAATACCACATCAACACTCGATAGCTCTGATTTACATATGCGATGTGGTTCCTCAAAACTCAACCGAAAAAGTTTATCAACAAGACTGAGATAACTTTTTTTGGGTATCTGTCAATTATTAGTGTGAGCAAAGTGGAAGAACTACATGTAACAAGTGAGATCTGGAAACCACCAAATCTTGGTTAAAAATGACTCAGTCAGAAGATTATTCAAATTTCCGCTATCCCCAATAAAACTCCATCTGGACTGTAAACGTTGCAGTTAGAATTTCATTAGAGAGAAAAAGGTAATTATGGTATTTGCTGTACATAACATAAAAAAAGGAATGTACCGTGACCAGTAACCCGTATTCATTTTCACAAACACCCTGTATTTTTCTTGTCCTTACAAAATTAACAAACCATACCCTAATTTATTCATTCTTGAAAATGACGGGTATAGTCCACGAACAGATTATGCAGTGAAATACTCTCCTTCTCTCTCTAAGTTACCACTCTGTAACAAAATCATGGTACTACATAGATTTATCTTACGGTGCACCGGGCATTGCTCAATTCCCCCGGCTGACTAAATGAGACCGTCAAGCGCTACAATGATAAAAAAAATTACTTGACGTTCATTCACAGACAATCCGCTGATGGATGCGACTGTTAAAGTGACTTTGACCAAACGATATGGTCATCCCATGCGTACACATTACTCCCAGTCTGTACAGACTGAGGCACACACACGATGGATCGAATACCCACACACAGAGGAACAGACCTCTTGGTCCTAGTCGGATGTAGTAAGTGGAAGTTCTTTTTCAATCCCGTCGTGAGAGTTCGAGAAATCAATCTTTTCCTCTATTAATCAAAACACCCGAGCACACAGTAAATCTAGAAGAGATCTGTTTGTGAAAATTCTTGACTTCGGCCAAACTCGAACTAGAGACAGTCAACCCAAGAACACCAGAAATCCCACATATGAACTCAGTTATCAACGTATATCACTATTTCATTGGAATCTGTCAAATGATCGAAGGGAGTGACCGGTCAACAGGAATTCACCAAGAGACTCTGGAGCGTAAGTGTACTGCTTGTTATTATCCAAAAGGACCATCGTCATAAGCAAACAACGCGAAAGAGGACTGACATTCAATTTCACATAAACAAGACCGATGTGTGCTTTCTTGGTTAGTGTTTAACGCAGCGAAGAGTTCATCTGAGTTGTAATCAACGGTTATGCTGCTCGGTATCATACGAGCCACGGAAACAACCCTGTGAGAATGACTGAATTATCGAAACGCATGAACAAGTCAGCTTCCTCTAGACCTGAATACAGAACAGTATTATTAGAACTAGATAAAAACGCAAGTTTTGCAGGCAAAGTTGAGACGAAGAAAAATTCCATCTGAATGGATCTGACGCATAGAGGTGGCAGTGACAAGCTCTAAATGAGTGGAATGTAAGTTTGCGAGTGGATCAATGACTGCTAATCGGACACGGTTCGTGGTCGATTTCGAACGAGGAATGAGTTAGTCATTTTGAGTGGCTAATAAAATATCTATCCTTAGGCCAACACAGTAAACGCTATTTCCGCGGCACACTTGCGGCAGCGTGTGACCTTCTGGTGGGATGATGTAGCGATGTAAAACACGTTTTAGACGTAGGACCCCGGGTGCAAAATCCGGAATCCGAACCAAAGGACTTACACTCTAATTAGCATTCATGGCTCAGGGGTGAGTGACACGTCCAAAAATGTGAATTTTGTTAATTCACACCGGAACCCAGGCTAACGAACAAGTCTGCTAGTCCAATCGGATGAGCGAACGGGCACAACACACCGTGAGAACCACAGCCAGATGCGTTGGCTGTGCATAGGGTGGGGAGCTATGCACATTTGCAGTTAGGTGGCGCGGCCACACTGCTCAATGTTTTGGCCACCCCGCTCCATGGGCGGTAACACCAGGCTGCCCACATCACATGCGTCTCTGTAACTGTCTCAACGTTTGAGCGACAAGGCTAGACTGGGAACGAGCATACATCGGCGAGTTCAAATATACGAAGTAAAAATATTATATTTCCCTAACGGATTGTGCCATCACGATAACTTTTTTCTCCAGACACTAATAGACGGCTGCATACAGGAACGAAAAGATTTACAAATCATTGAATGGTATATTGCGCAGATTGCATGTGTAAATAACTGATGACGGTTTAGAATCGATACTCTCATTTCACCGAAGGCAAGTCAGACCTGTGGGACCTAGGGTGAATGGTTCGTTCTGTGTGTATCTGTCTGTCTGACTCTTTTTATGCTGAGTTATGTTGTATTATGCCCTTCTCAGTTTAGTTTGTCGGACAGTAACTGCGTGTGGCTTTATTCGGACGAATTTATCATGTTGAAAACAGATCGCATTCCTGGAACACAAGTAACAGGACGACGTATCAGGAATCTGACAACCGAACAGCGTGTTGAACTGGTTTTTATGTGTAAATAATGTGAATAGCGGTTTAACTTATATATATATATATATATATATATATATATATATATATATAATGAAAACCTCGATACTCCTTGTTCCAACAAGCAAACTTCAAACCATAATCCGTTGGCTATGTTGACATCGAATTGGCGCAAACCGATGGGGGTCGTTGATGTGTCAAAAATAGGGTTTCTGCACGAGTCCATTCAGACGGAATATGGCCTCACTACTAAATACTGTCGAATACATATCCCTTTCCGATAAATACTCTGTGAAAAATGACGTGTGTCCGCATCCGATAAAGGAAACTTCTGTAATCGGGCCTCCCAGTATGGCTGATATATGTATCTTTTGAGTATCCTGTGTACAATGGACTTTGCATTCTTGAGTGAGTCGACGGACGTGCGTCTGAAGACTGATTTTTACAAGTCGCAGAACTTCACCGGCAGAACAGTCAGCCATCCTTTGATGTGCGTGATCGACCAATTCTTTGCATGAAAATGAACACTGTCCGTTGCAATGAACTCTCTTATCGGCTAACCGATCGCGTAATCACATCCGTTGCATTAAACATCCCAGTGTACTCAGCCCCATTTTCACCACAGGTCGGATAAACAAAAACCAGTTCAACACGCTATTCAGTTGTCAGATTACCGGCACATCGTTCTGTTACCTGTGTTTCAGGAGTGCGTGATAAATTCGCGCAGATCAAAATAACGTGGGTGTGGCCTGGTTTCCAATCCGGCGTTGTCTTCCAAGAGGTCGATCTTATATGTGAGCAGCCAGGTGTTATCGATCATGGACCGGGGTGACCAAAACATTGAGTCGATGGGGTCGAGTCACCTGACTAGGAATGCGTGTACATCCCGTCCACCCGGACATAGAATCAGCTAACCCGGCTGTGGTGTCCACGGCGTGTTGCGCCCGTTCGTTCATCTCACTCGGTTAGCAGGTCTGTTTTAAGTCAACAGATAAGTCTGTTAAGTAGGTCAGAATCAAGTAGTAATCCAAACCCGATCATGAACCGTTGGCATGTACTTATTGAATATACTGAGGAATGCTACAGAATGATAATGAGGAAATTTTGGTTTATTGGTGTCCAATGTGTTGAAAGAATGTACTGGTATTCCGATACGGGACAGAAGTAATGGCTCGTTCAATCGCGTTCTTCTAAAGTATCACTTGTTAAAGTGGGGATGCGTGTTTGTTGCTCACAAACACAACAAAACTGAATGTGTTCGATAATGTTTCATCTTTAAACCGTGTACTAATATCACTTCATTAAATGGAAAAAGTGGGTTACCTTTGAGTTTTTGTAATAAAGTCAGGCGATCTCAGAGTTGATCGTGATGTATATGTAGACGTAAAAGGACACAGAAACAATGTGCGTTACAAAAATTCAAACAGTCTGTTTCCAACATTCATTCAAAAATCTAGTCCAGTCTTCTCTTATATCCACATCCACTTGGTTTATCTACACTGTGCTTTTAATAGTGCAGATCATACGGTAACAAGACTGTCGTTTTTCTATCATCACCTTCCGTTCTAGTAGTCGAACGTCAAACACGGATTTTTTCGAGCTCCCACATAAATGAAATGGTATCGTTGTTAAAAACATAACTGACTGTTCCATGGTTTGCGGGGATATTAGAGTTTGAAAGAAATAGGATTATCATTTTTCTAAATAGAAAAAACGTTTCAACTTGGGAAAGGCATGTAATGAAACAACAACAAAAAAACATTTTGCAAAGTGCGCATCAATAAACACGACAAAAACAGTTCAACCCTTACACGAAGCACGAACACAGTAGTGTAACAGAAGCAGCAAAAGCCAAAGACCGAAGATGTACAAATGACCAATCAATAGCTCTACAGTAAGAAGTTGATTGAGCACTGTCATTATTTGACAGATGTGTCTTAACATGAAAACCTGCCAACATTTCTGAAACATATAATACAACCCACCAGACAGACCTATTCAGGTTTATACAAGAACCTCTCTATTCTTCTATTTGCCGTGGTAAAATGTCGTTGATTTACAGTTTCATGATCGTTTATTTCAATCTCACATGTTGTGGCTCCTTTGACATACTTTACTCTCGGTATTCCACACACACACACAAACATGCGCTTTGTAATCTTGGAGACTTGACGCCACACTAATGGACACTTGTTGAATTTTGACAACATAATTGCGTTCAAGGCACTGTTAATTTGTCGCCATCCCACATGTTCAAATTGTCGTAGTATAAGCAACAAGTTCAATCATGTTAATCACACTAACTAATGAGAAGTGAGCGGAGCATCTCAGTGTAAGATATAGTAAATTCCACTGATTGTCTTGTCAAACAAACAATTTCAACAATCCGTCATTTTAAGCATCTCAATGGTAACAGCCCACAACCGAGTTCTGATAGCAACAGAACTGCAACTTACATACTCAATTGAAATCGACAGAGAGAGACCGGTTTAGAGTATATTGATTTTCAATAGATGACTGATGGACTGGCACCAAAAATTTTACATCCCAAAAATATCGTTATGTTCCAAACGGTGCATAAAAACACTACAAAGGGAAATGGTGCAGGCAAAAAGTCATTCCAATTAACTCCGGTTTTGTCGCGGTTGCGCGAAGTAAATTTCGATTTGGAAACAAAAATTAATTCCCCCGACGTTTGCAGGCTTTTGCCTGTCTGTCAAGGGGTAGGTGAGCAATACTCACTATCAAATCGTGGTCCTGAATTACGCATACCTAGAGAAACACGGATAATCGAGTTCGCAAACTGTTGAACAATGAGAGTAGAAACCACTTTAAAATGCTAGGATTTATAGTAAACACATACTTTATTTAGCCCGAACAACGTTCACATGTACTCACAGCCTTCGCCTTCGCATTCACAAAGAATATCTAACAAGCTTCGTACGAAAAGCAATGAACTTGAGTCTTCCATATTTTAAAGCAAGTCATTAGAAAATCCTATTTACATGACCGGGTTATGAACTATAGGTCACCTGTTGATCACAACGCTAATAGGCGCACGCTGTGAATGGATGAACTATCACACCTAAACGTTAGTGAGTAATTGTCAAATTGTGCGATCACCTCGAGACATACTAACTGTCCCGTTAACTGCTAGAACGATCGAAACCCCAGTTCGGTGTCCCCCGTACAAAAGGGTTGGACGAATACCATCGATAGCAATAGGTAACAGGGATGGAAAGCTGAACTAGTCTGAGATGTACAACCCATGAACAAATGACTGAGAAACGGTGTTTCTGAATAATGGAAAGAACGCAAAGTTGGAATCATTTGTCAGCCATGCAGACTGTTGGCTCAACTTCTGTAAGCAGATGACAAACTGACAACGTATGATAGACTTTATGATGATTAAAAGTATTGGTATTCAATGTAAGGTCCAAACGTAATTAGTTCCGACAAATGCACATACCACAAGCATCATATGGTTTTAATAACTTTAGTGCTTTTGTTCAATCGAACATTTTGCGTAACATGATCAATTCATTGGAACCTCTGTTATCGAACAGGCCTGGATTTGACGGATTTTTGATCACATAATCCATAATTGTTAAGAACTATTTGTTAGGAAAGTGCGAACTAGCACATATAACAAAACTGAAACCTGTGATCAAATGTTTAGAAGGTACGATTTATGCTGATCAAACTAATCGAACACTCACAAATAATCAGAAACTCATTGCATACCATATGTATGTTTAAAGCGTTTGAACAGTGAAGTAATTGAAGCGCGCCTGATAAGCATAGACAGTTTCTTGCCTTTTGTATTTTCCAATGCATTTTAGTAACGTGTTCAAAATGATCTAACAATTTAGTGTAGTGTTTTCTCAAATGGGTCAGATTGTATGAAAGAGTAGCCTGAAAATACGATAAACGGACATTTAGCACCAAGGATGAGGCTGAGTAATTAGTGTGATAAATTTACTAGTCGAAACACGAACGAAAAGGCTAACAAAGGTACCATTAATAATCTTCACAGTCAAAATAACGACGATCCATAATCCAGACAGTTCATGAACCTGAGAGTTGATATTGTACCAGATGAAAACTGTTTAGACCGTCATCTCAACAGGAGAAATTCGTCACATGCAACGGACAATAAACATGATACATATGAATTAGAAAATCAGCTTCAATGGAATTCATTGATTTATTGAAATAAGCATTTTCGTTTGTGACAGGGCTTACCACGAACAAGACATTCAGTATGAATACTCACACTCTCGCTGCTATTCTGTCTTTAATTTGTCGGTGAAACAAAAAACTCCAAAGTTCTTCACAGCATATTATCTCATCTCTTATGCTAAGCCTCGACAACATTTTCAGCCCGAAAAATGTCTATTCTAGAGAATCGTACACAGGTGACGTAATCAGAAGAAATGTCAGCCATGTACGAATGGTAATGGAGGTCTTTTTTGTACGCTATCAAAAATGTAACTGTCATCAAACCGGTTAGTGACGTTGTTCACATAGATGAGCAGATACAAATTCGGAAGTCTTTTGAGTATAACTCTACGGTGTAAACGCCAACGCATGTAAGTGACGTAACATTAAACTAAGCTGTTCGTCATTGCTCCGTATCCGATGATTAACCCACTCGATTGAGTTTTTCTCTAGTCGCGTTGACAAAGGTAGAACAAGCATGTTTTCGATTAAGAAGAACTGATTAAAATTACATTCAATATAAAATACTGCTGGCCATCAATGACTTCACCTCAATGTCATTTTCTTTTGCAGTCTGTTAAATTTTAGAATAAGCAGTCATAGTTTTCCATAATCTTTAGCTTGCAGTCTAATGATGAAATCTGAGGAGTTCCACGACTCACAGGAGTGTGTATTGTAATCAGTCAATTGAAAAAAGGAGACAATGTAACATCCATAGCCAAACATTGAGCTGATGATAATCACCAATACGTTTATTGGACCTTTTCTGTGACAGGACGATTTCACAAAGATCTTTCGTTCTGACTTCCCGGCTAAGCACCATGAATAAAAGCAGATGAGCCTGAACACCACTCTCTTGCACTTGAGTGCGCGCACATGAACAATCGTTCAGATTATTTTGGACGAAAAATTGTGTATACTGTCTGCCTCTCCCACCATACGGTTTTTATGTATGCCAACGCTGGAGTGCAGAATCCCGCCTGTCAAGAGAGCAATGATAAAGCTGTTTTCTATAGGTGACTGACAAACTACGATTACTCTCGTTATATCACACATATTAATGAACCAACTGTCAGCGTACATTCATAGGCGCCGTTTTCATAAATGTGTCGAGATTTTGATGTCTGCTACGTTGACCTGACAGGATTGCAAACCAAACACATAACGAACTGTCGCGATTTTGAATACAAAGGGTTTGATGGAAACCCCGATAACAGTTGACTGACATTTTGTGATTAAACAATCATACAACTACCTGTTACCTGAACACGTCATATTTCAGCATGAATTAGTATTTGCATATGGTTCAGAGATTTCGTTAGTATCGTGTAAATAACGTGGACGTCAGTCCACGTGCAACACACAAAACTCATGAGAAGTTGAAACGTCGCGAACAAGCTCATTTTTGGTGTGTCATCTTCATGTCAAATACAACAATATGGAAATAGATGTCAAACCAGGATTGTGAGGCAAGTAACAATATGAATCTTGTGTTATGTAGGTCAATTTACCGCAGCAAACGTGTTCATACCAAAGGTGTCAAATGTCACATCCTGCACAGGTTATTACAAATTTTAATCTGTGCGCGCAGAAGTCCTTTGTTTCCTCACCGTAGTTGACATGGTCTACAATCGTTGGGACAAGTGAGGTGGTACTACAATAACCACCAGATTCACATTGCACTAGGTTTCAAGCAATCCTGCTTTGACAATTATCTTCATGTATGCTACGTTGTATTTAGCCTGAAGATGACACACTGAAAATAAGTTGGTCTGGTGAACTCCCTTGGTATGCTTGAACAACAGTAGACCCAGTTCAAATCTGCCAGCGTCTGTTGTCATGCACTGAGGCATGACGACTCACTCAACTCTTCGTAACCTATCCAAAACCGTACGGTATGATGTATATACCATTAACACATCATCCCGTCTGACCGCTTTACTCTACCACCACCCATCCTCCTCGCCGAATAGTAATGAATGCTTGAATAGTGTCATACAAAATTTACTCTTAACAGAACTTCACCTATGGACGTCTCTAATAACGCATAGCTCAAGTTTGATGCGAGCGACGTACATGATCACCTAAACTCTTTGACATCTATCCATTATGATGCGATGTCACATGTAAACCTATCAGAAAATATTGGAAATTTCAAGATTTGATGGATTTCACAAAAACCGTTTAAGCTGGATTGTATCACATCCAACGAGCCATATATGGTAAATAACCTTAGAATCAACGTCTCACGCGATCACAAGGACCACGGAATAAAAACCTTGAACATAATGAATGAGGTGTAATTAGTCTTGTCTACACGTGGATTTGTGAGGAGACTGTAGTAAATGAATTTGACAACAGGCATGTCCCTTACAGAACATCTGAAACTACACAGGCGGCAAAATGTAACCGAACGAGGAACAAACAGTTGCTTAACTCTAAAACATTCATTCGAATAAATAACAGCTGGATTGCACGGAACAACCATACATTAACCATGGCTGTTTTTGTAATAGTGTAAGAGCAGCAGTGCGAACAGGTAAACGCCAGTATCGACTGAAGCTGGTAAATAATTTTAGTATCAACTGGAAACAAATGTGTATTAGTGTGACTAAACAATCTTACAGCTACGTAACAGACAGAGATGTTACATGGAGATTCTCAATCCTTCCGAAATTCAGCCTCGTTGCTAACAACCTAGGAGGTATATCAATCACAACTGGAGGTGGACGTACGGCCATAAACGCCCGATTTTTGTTATGTGCAGCTTACCGTATCATTCGATTGCACAGTGGCCAACAGAAATGTTAGAATCCGTGCGTAAGGAAATCGCAGTACATTTATTAAAAGATAAGTTCGATTTCATCGATTCCATCCCATCGCTGACTGTGGAAAACAAGAAGGTGTTTTCCCTTGATGTAGGCTCTCTGTTCACAAACGCACCGCCTGTAGAAACTCTTGACAATTTCGTTACGAAAGTTTAAATATGCGCTTACACGAGGACACACTCAAGCAGATAATAGTAACTTATATGCAAAATGTGCAGTTACAGATCGATGAGAAAAGATACTGTCAGAATGATGAGGTTATGCTGGGGACAGCGTTAGGCCCACTGTTGACAGATATTATGGCGGTGTTAGAACTACGCTTCGTGAGACCACTGAGTATAGCAATTTCTGTAAAAGGTACATGGACGATATCATCTGCGTAGTTGGTGAAACCATGGATCTAGTTAGCCTACTTGCCAGAGCGAATCCAGTACATCCTAATCTCAACTCCATACTTGAGGCCGATAAATATGGACGAATATACTTCCTGGATGTGGCACTGAATCGTCGTACAGACAGTTCAGTTCAGGCGGATATTCACGGGGGGGGAAGCTGGAGCGGCCAGTATACTCGTTTTTTCCAGTTACGTATCTCTCAGACAGAAAAAAACGTCATCCGTAGTTTGATACACAAAAGCTATAAAGATATGTACACATCATACCATTGAAGCGGAAATAATATTTTACGATGGACATTCGCAGAGAACGCCTATCTCTAAAACTGCATTGATAGGCAAGTGGAACTGACAACGCTGAAAGTCAACCTCCGAAGAGCGAATTGCATGATGCTAGACTACAAAGGCAAGGCGTTGGTTAAACATGTGACCGGTGGGATAAATAACACCATTAAAGGACCAACAATGAGACGCAACTGCGAATCTCGTTTACATCCACCTCAGTAATTAATGTACAACTCAAAGATACGTTGACGAAATGTGTGACCTGATTCTGTGTCCACTTTTTCATGTGTTTCTATGACGCAAATTACATCGGTCGCACAATCAGGTACTCTTCTCTGAGGATACATGAACACCGCCCCGCATGGCTGGCTAAGGGTAAGGTGAATTCAACTTCGGGTGCAATTCTGGCGCGCCTCGTCGATTCAAAACATCAAGTCTCACTGAAAGTGGCTTTCCAGTCCATTTATTGCTTGTCCTGCTGTTAATCCAAAGCAGTCAAATTCCGTATTCTGGCTACCGCGGAAGCCATTGGAATTCGGTTGTACAACCCACAGTTGCACGTTCAGAAGAAATTTGTCCAGAGCTTACAGCTATCATGCCCACCGTTACTGACTTGGCACCTTTGACGGTCAATTTGGTCACCTAATCGCCCTTCAATTAAGAGCCGTTTGAATTAATTTTGTCACAAATTGCTCTTGATTTTGTTCGCTTGACAACCATGATGATATCAAGTGTTATACAATTGACCCGATGATGAATAAGCGAAAATAGACTGTTCGCTAAAACACCTTTTACTTGTAATGAACTCGCGGGAACTATTGGAAAGTGCACGGGTTGTGTGGAATGTAAACAACGTTCTGGTAATGTTAGGGCATATCCAACCTGGAACACTGCCGGAAGCTGCCATGATAACGCAACCAGTATGTTATTTTAAGTACAGTTCAAACTGCATATATACACTGTACTATTCCAAATCTCCGATAAGTGTGGTCATCTGAACTGCTCTGAAGTGGTTTACGACCTCAAGTGCCAGTGCCAGCAAGTCAACGTCTGTTGAAGTGCGCGCCTGCCTCATGTATGGCTGTTGGCTTGTCAATGTTAACTTTCAACTTCTATATTCCAATCTCACATCGTTTTATTACTATTTGGAACACTTCTAATAGAGCTATCTTTTAAATTGAGCCATAAATTCACCGATAGACATTCAAACTAAGAAAAATAGAAAGAACGGGAACTTATTTGATTACGTTGCAAAAATTCTGTATGAATCCCAGTTGTTCATTCTTTCCGTATATGAACTAGCCTGTCACTGTCAAACCACCGATGATGGTGTATTTAATGAGTTGTAGAATGTCTGGAAGAGATAGAAACTTTGCAAAGCGATTTTCACTATCTGAAAAGATAGTCTATAGAAAGCAACTTGCCAACTAATGTCTAGTTCACATTGAAGCAAACAACTTTAGGGGTCACAGCTGAATCGGTTGATAGGTTTAATCGACATGTAAGCGAGTACTATAGGTTTCCAAACTACTCTCCTAGCCCAATCCCACAGGTCACGTGATGTGCATATCTGAAGGAATGTTAGTTCAATGTGAGTACTTGGTTATGCACAATTGATGAGCGAATTTAATAAGAAAAAAGCATCAGTCTATACCTCTGCAACGCTGAGATGTCTTGATATCACTTCTTCCTCACTATATGTCATGATCAACGGATACTGTCCTAATGACAACCATGCATACGGCTCGAAACTACGACTGTTCGTATTGCTCACGACAAGTACTTCCAAATACATGAACAGTTTTTTGTTCGCTGTTATGTGTATTCAGGTGCTATATTATTTGCTAATATTTAGTGAAGCTCAGTATTTCGAGTTTTTTTCATCGCTGCCTCAGTTGGTTGAAGAAAACAGAATGCCACAGATTCCGAACATTCTATTTTTCCTCCTTGAAAACTGGATAGAAGTCAGCAAACTGACATCACATTGTCACGTGCTTCGCGCCGTCGATAAACAAACCGATCAGAAACACGCAAATAATCGGACTGCAAGGACGTATAAGAATCGCCGAAGTGGTTGTTACAGTAATCTTTTAATAAGGCTTTCTGACCATTGACTATATCGGATAGATCAACACCAGTTAGATTTGAGAGACGGTCAGTATGTGACCTCGTTTGATGAGTGTTCGCTCTAACAGAAACGGAAACCTATAGGCTCCCATCCAGATGACGAATGGTTTAAATTTATGATACAACGTTGTGTTCTTCTCAATTCATTAATTGAGATGAATGTACCTGGTCAAACTGGCTTAAGGAGCAAATCTGCTATTTATGGATTTTCGCAAAAGTGGGAACATCGTCATGGTATTCATTTGCCTGTTTTCAGATGAATCAAATTCATTTTGTGACAACCACCACACCGTCTCTGGACCAACGATATAAGTGGATAAAAGGAGCCGACTGTATTGTACACCGTTAGTGTATCGTACACGAAAACCTTGGCTGATTTGAAGGCTCGTGTTGTCCACAATCCATCTGCTGTGGACTTTGGTCATATCTCACCACCGTGTCGAGATACTCCATAGAATGTTGGATTAATCGCACCTTCGACTTGGTCATCCATTACGATATGCCTGGATGTGGAGTAAGTTGTTACAGACTGACCATACTTTACCTGCAAAGACGTCACCCAGTGGCACACCAAGCAGAACCTCACGAACAACGTTTCCAGGTAAGCTTGCTTGATTTGTGAGACGCTTGAGGTCAATCAGTGACGACTGAACAACGCATTACTACTGCACAATCGGTTACGCGAAAATATGCTGCTCGCACGGATCAGTCAACCGTGTCCAACAGGATGAATCGGGACACGTGAGATGAAAGCAATCCCCAGCACAACTGTAGTTCGAGCATCAGGTCAAATTATATCGAACTTTAAATGTTCCTCGGGAATTTCTGCAAGCACCAATCAAGATCTGATGTATTGTCACGACATCTCGACGCGATTACGTAACACAACATTGTGCAAGCAGAAAAGTTTTCTCAGCTGTTTCAACTATCTTGTCTATTGATTGACTCGCCCAATCCATCGGAACTAGCTGATGTCTCATTAGGTTACACGAACATGCGAATCTTGGCCACTAGTGAACTGCGTATGTGATAAT
Source organism: Paragonimus heterotremus (assembly GCA_013368495.1). Taxonomy (NCBI): domain Eukaryota; kingdom Metazoa; phylum Platyhelminthes; class Trematoda; order Plagiorchiida; family Troglotrematidae; genus Paragonimus; species Paragonimus heterotremus. Next base: position 239,820 of record LUCH01000058.1, read on the forward strand.
GTTTGTTTTATTAAAAAAACCATTAAATAGTTAACCAGTGAATGGATGGCATTCACACGTATAACATTCATACAAATGGCTACCAAACAAGGTTCACAGACGGAAACATGCGACAGCGGACAGAAAGTGATCAGCGGTATCTAGCAGAAGCGAAAGGCATGCACATGGAACTATCGCTGTGGAACCAGTACCGTTGGCCGCATGATCAGATGATTATCGGAAAGGATCCCTGAATACCACCCGGCCTGATTCAACAGCGAAATAACGAAGTCAGTTAACAGCGCCATATTAGTAAACCTGGCAGATAACAATCACTCTGCGTTTCCCTTAGTCTACTGAGTTAAGATCACAAAGTATAGAGTAGTGAAGATTCTGTTCACATCTGAAGCCATCTGAATTCGCCTACGTAACTCGCCTCTGTGTGCCCAGAAACGTTTCGTCCAGGCCTTGGAACTACCTTGGCCAACCCCCCCCCCACTCTGTAAGCTCATCAAGGTCTCTAGTTCAAATGGGGTCTTGACATTGATTTTGTTGATCTCATTAATCATCTGTTCTCTGTTTACCTCTTCAATGATGCCCTTATAAAATTGTGACATAAATGTGATGTAGTTAGCCTGATGAGGAGTCACCGAAAATAAGCCTGTTTGTTACACTGTATCCTTTATGACTCCTTTAGGAATTCTTATGCAATCTTTATTTTTGTTTGCGCATAGTAGCCAGGTAAGATTTTTTTGAAGGCATATTTGCCTTATGACTAAACTGGAATTCTCGAGATGCTTAGACCAGTTGAAACAAACCGATGGTTGAGTATACCAATGCCGAGACAAGATTAGCAAAACTGTGTAAGTATTCTCTCGATACACAATGGGACTAAACGAAAAGCAAATAGTTTCCGTCCTCATCTTACTACTTAATCCAAATTGTGGGCGTATAATCGAAAGATTTTCTCAAATTTACGAACCAAGCCCGATGCACAGATAACCAGTGTAAATAATCGGTCACCACTCCAATCTATGGGCACGGTCAGCCTATCAAATCGATGTAAAATGACATCCTAAACAAGGGGAGACTATGGATTCGCAGGCGTACTCTGCGACGGCTGTGTGTGTGTAAACCGTATCGCCTGTTCACCTGCTCTCCACAATGACGTGGATTAAATCCCGATTGTTCTGCCCAAATGGTCCAATTCCATATAAACTTGCGCTACGTACAACGCCTTAATTTTAAAACCAAGCTTGGTTTTCTGTGCCCCCACCTGAAGAGACGTACATATGTTGCACAAGTGTTGTCGTAATATGCGCGAGGATACCCAAAAATTACGATAATCACCGCGTTCAGAGAAGAAGAGAAACGAGTACCATTTAGATGTCCTCAAATTGTGTCCGTCTTCTTGGACAGCAGGGAATTTATTTTGACGCGCTCAATGATGTTTGGAATTGTAATGTTTCTTAAAACATTTTATCCACAAACGTACAGCTTCCCTGTCAGTACTGAGCTCCCTGCTGGCATAAATTAGACTATTGTCAAACCTCAGTATCATCATTTGAAAAAGTTAAAGACGCACTGAAATGTAGACATGACTTTGGTGAATGTGGATTGGAAGGTATCACCGAGTTGACGACAACTTCGGCGATTGATCACACAAACGGTATCTTTGGTTCTTGTTTATAGTGTGATTTTGGAGAGTTGGTATCAGGTTTATTTCATGTTCTATGAGCTGGTTATGTGGCTTGAAGGGTTCAGTTTCAGACATTATTCAGATACTGAGTAGAAACAGGACCGGAGGATATCTGATATTTAGGGCCGATTTTAATATATGATCTATGGATAACTAACTTCGGTTTCAAAGCTGCTGCATGCCGTAATGTTACGGTGCCCTTAATCTACTTTACACAGCCATATCGTTAACGGCCTTACACGCCCTGTATCCTGTACCTACGGTTAAGAAATCAATACAATTGTGATTCTCGAGACAGGCTTCTTCTACTGGGTTTGATGATAAGCGGTTCATCTGCTTCACAATACTGCTTGGTCGCCGTAATCTAGCCTAAATATGGAACTTTTGTGGGTTGAACAACCATCAGGTTGTAACATAAAATTCACTATCCGAAATACAACTCTTCGACATCACTCGGCATTATGTGTTGTAGTAATCAAACTTGTATGCATCATTAGTTACTGACAGCACAGTATGAAAACATTTCTTGACAAACTTAGAAGTGGACTGTGGGCACGACTAGGCCCTAAGTCAAGGACTCCAGCTGAATGGGTTTCGGTTATTACTGTACTCATTGGAGGTTTTTATGTTGCATATAAATCAGCTAAGATTTACACAGAGCAACAATCTTCTTCTATATACGCTAGTACTTTTCAGTATAACTGTTCGTTAAATCACTGAGCAATCAGCCGAACAAATATAACTGAAAATTGTACTGAAACAAAGTACGCAGTAAGCACTACTACAAACCTGTTCACAACTACCCAGTAATCTGATTGGAAGAGAAAACAGTCCAAGAGAAAAACCAGGGTTCGAAGGTTGTTGTGATCGTGAACATAAAACTAACAAATTTCGGTTCTGAACATACAAAAGTAGATGGGTATTAGTATGCCTCTTACTGGTTATTATATACCGTTTCTCTAAAATATACATTCTATCCCTTTCTGTCGCCCTTTATTTGTCTCGTTACTCAGTCGATTTTAAAAATTTCACGATCCACATTTTTCCCACCCCTGACACAAATTTTTATCACCATTCAATATCTAACTATAAATTTGACTTTTCCATTTATGGCACACATACAGACCATGTTGTCTTGCCAACATCGTGTCAGGTGAACGCTTTTCAAGAGTTTTAGTCATTCGAAACCCTCATACCAAGCCTGTATAGTTTCTAGTCATTATATTATTCTCACTATAGTGTCAGACGATATCCTAATGAAATGTCTGTCTACAAAACATAATAAGTTGAACCTTTGGCTACTACCTTTATCAAAATGTCTTAAAAGTTAGTCAGGACAAACCGCAATTCGAGCATCTTACTGTCCAATACCTAACCAAGGTCCAGTAATAAATCGTTCAAAGCCCGTACGTGTGTCCATGTATACATGCATGGTTGGCGGCATCCGAAACGGATTAGCCTGTCACAGTGACCGAAGCCAAAGGACGCCTGCGCTTTAAACCATCACCCTCAAGTGGCTTGCGCAGCACCACTTGTGGTTCCACCCACACACCACGTATCCGGTGTAAACCCGAAGGAATAAAATCAGTAAATGTGTGAGTGAGGCCTTTGTGTCCAGCCGACTAAGTATACATGCATAACACATTAGACACCAACAGAAAGATCGCAATAAGCGAAGTGCGCGTAACGGTGTGCATCATAATATGCACCAAATCATGTGGGGCACTGGCATGCGTCCAACACTAGAGGATGGCCAGTGAAAATGGGGACAAATGGTATGTAATCTGGGCGAATGGTAAGCCTGCTAGGTCTTTAACTAGAGAAGAAAATCGTGCAGGAATTGCTGGAAATGAAACGACGAATTGAAGCGTAATCACATGTTACCTCATAAGAGGAATAGAATCAGTCTACTCCATAACTTGTTGTTTTCCGTAATGAACGATCACGTGGGTTTACAGGTAAGATAACCATACTTTTTTCACGCTACACCTTGCGACAGTCGTAGTAGAAATAACATGAATATGGGCTCAACTCGTGATAAACGTATGACATGAGGTGATATGGATCATTGTGAAACACATGATTCAAAATACGAATACGTCAGTTACATCTTAAAAGAGGGTCGTGTAGTGTGTCCCGAAACCCATACAGTATGCTTAATTTTTGCTTATATCCACTTGTTGTAAGACTGTTGGAAATTGAAAGACAAGTAGATGGAAATTCGGAAACAAAAAACTGAATATACGGAAAAGTCCCACAAGTTTAAATTTTAAAATTGTGTGAGTTTCCAAAATTTGCGATAAAATGATATACTACATTAATTCAACTTTTTGCTTTTCTGACAACAGGCTGTAGTTTCTTATCACTCCGGGGAATTACATTTTAAATGTTTGTCTGACATTTACTCGACACGGTAACAGCTTACTGTCCCAAAATCGTTAATATTATTCATTGGGTGTAAACGGTTTGGCTGGAAACTAGGTATGGAACGAGACTATAAAATATGCAGAGTTACATATCCCATGAACACATCACTCACTAATTACAGTTTGAGTTTAGTTTTTGTCTAAGCTTGTGACCCATCGTAACAGAACGGAATACATAATATGGAACTGTGTTCTCAGAACAAATTTATCTACTATGTTAGACACCTATGCTCAAAGGACACTGGCAAGCCCACAAATGCCGCAGGGACACAGGCCCAAGCTTATTAAACATTTATAATAATACGACCATTATAACTGAGCAGACCGGATTGAAAGGCGCTTGGATTGTCGAAATGCAAAACCGTCGGCTGATCCCACATCCAAACGAACTGGCTAATATGAGTATGATGGAGTCATGGATACCAGTGTAATATGTCTACTTTGCCTATCCGGACTAAGTTAGCAAGTACTTCGAATTGACGATATGTTCAATGGGGAAAGTCATAAGCTTAGCTTAACATAAACGTGGTGATCGAGGATGTATAACAATTCCCAAGGGAATCACTGTACAGTTCGCTTAATGATTGGAATGCCCCGAAGCCTTTGAGTTATCTGTGTTTTTTAAAGAAAAAATCAAACGTCTGCAGTCTAATTTCTGAACAAAAAACGCTCGTGTTTCAGGTTGAAAAATTGTGGACTCAATGGTTCTGGGTTAGTAGGAGATTAATTAGAATAAAGATTAATTCCAGAAACAATCTCATTTCTTATCGCCTTCTCATCGCCGTTAGGTATTTTTTGTGCGATTGGTTAAACGGACAATTGACGGACAATTGACACTAAGTTCGTAATGAAGCCTGTTAAACAGTGACTAATCAGTTGCTAGATAATAAGATCAGATAAGACACAAAGCTGAACTTCATTCACCATTGCGAAGTGACCAACGCTAAGAGTTATTTGTATTTCAACAAACCGCTCGTCTATAAGTGTTATATATTTGCTATTTTTAAAAAATATGTGGGAGACCTCGTGCGGGAGACCTCAGTGTGACTGAACATTATGTGCTTCGTAGTTTTTGAGAGCTGCCACCATTTTTGTGTTTACGACAATTTTGCCAAATTATAATTTATTACTGATAGTGATGCTGCGACTAGCGTTATTCCACGGACAAAAAATATCAACACAATAGAAAAAACAGCTGAGTACATTTTACAGGCGGTTTGCAATAAGAAAATCAGTACTTGTGTCCAAACCCTTGAATCTCAGCTAAGACAATAGTCCCCGTAGACAATCACCGTAGTTGGTGCACAGCTTCCAGTCATCATGATTGATTTTGTTCTAAAGGTCGCTTTAATAGTCAGTCTGCGGTAGCATAGGTTTGTGAACACTATACTTCTAGTCCAAGGCAAAACCACGTCAAATAATGTGACTAGTCCTTGACTGACTTTACCGAATCTCCAACGAGTTGACAGCACTGTCAATCCGCTTCCCGAACACTTCGCAACTGACGCACTACATATTTAAACGAAAACACTGAGCCTTTCACTCCCATTATCCCAAATCAACCACTGAGCAACCTAAACGCCCCCCAGCGGAAAATATGAAGATCGCCTAGACAAAAATTGAACATACGCTATGCTTAAATTTCACTGGCCTATCTAACATTCTTTGATCTTAGGCGCCTCAACTGATACCTAAAAAGGCTCCAAACGATTGGAGACTAACACCGATACAAAGATTACCGATCACTGGATAATGCAAGCGTACCGGGTCGATACTATACTCCATACACTCATGAATTTTCTGTCGAACTTTCCAGAAAGGAAATCTCAGAGACAGATTCGATCAGAGCAAATTACTAAATTTCAATGACCTCTGATGACGTCACCGAAACGGCGATCATATCAAGTTTTGGTCCCTTTGAGTGTGTCTGTCTTTTGGTCTGAGGAACGTAGTACACATGCTTTAACGATTCGCTGGCTGCAATCTGTTTATGTTTACAGTGACGGCAAACTCGTTGCTGTTTGCACCACACGAGAACCTACTTCATTCAAGATTGATTTTCGAACAGCTTGATCACTACGGCTTCACCATCAACACCGCGAAAGGCGTCCTCAGAGTTCATTTTCTTCACTTTCTCCAACAGCACATCGTTTGGAGAGGACCGACTTAATCTAGTCACTGCCCTAGTCTACTGAAAGCCTCCGTCGATTTTTGAGAATTGTTGATTACTGTTGCTGCCTTACTCCAAATTACCGTGACGTAATGAAGCTGTTAACTGACTTCCCCTAATGTAAACCTGAAAAGTTCACGTTTACAGCAGAAACTACCTCCGATTTTACATTCCGCAGTCAAGCTATGGCAAACGCTATAACATTCAACTACCCGAGCACAGACAAACACGCCTAACAGATCATAGAAGCTGACACATCTGAGTTTGGTGTCCACATTGCTGTTATTTTTATCTCGCAAGCTCCGACCCGTTCAAACAAGGTATATTTAACAGAGTACCACCAGTCATTTACGTCATCGCTATGTGTTAGAGAGACGACAGTTACTTACTCCATCTGGCCAAAAGCTACTTGGTTATGTAGTCTGTAAAACGCGCACACGTAGCACTCATTCAACGCAGCCTTCTGTCAAGCTAGAAAGTAAAGTGAACGAACAAAACAACGACCGAAATTTCGAAACCAGCAACCTGCATCTCGCTGGAACTAATTCAACTGCTTTCTTGCAAGCTAATGCAAATGAATCATGCAAAGTATCTACTGGGAAGCCGCCCCGGTAGGTATCACAGAAGTTTCGACGAGTTGACTACGTGTATTTTCACAACATTTCCAACACACTGCGTCTACTGACCGAACATCTTGTATGGCCTAATATTAGAAACGATGTTTGTTCTTCAGTAGAACGTTGCCAGGTGTGCCCACAGAGGGTAATCAATCGTCATACAATAACTACACTGGACACATTTGCTCTTCCTGATTCTTACTATAAGCATATTTCTGCTGACCTCGTCGGAACACTCCAGTTAACTATTGGCTTTGTATAGTTGCTGACGTGTGTGAACTGGTACAGCAGTTGGCCTCATGCCGTTCTGATAAATGATACATCTTCAGACCATGTGACCGAAACTTTCATTGGAACGTGTTCCCATGGCTATCGGTTCAGGACAACCCTGTTATTCCATTGATACAATGGCAATTACACAGCCAGAGCTAAGTGATAGGCAGAAACTAAGGTGAGCTCTTATACCGAGAGTTTTCACACACACTTTGAGATCAACACTTGATCACCCAGTCAACCATATCTGCCAAATAGATTCCTAGAAAGAACAGAAGTTTGAAAAATAATAGGAAATCAATAAACGTTTAAATGTGCTCACTGATGATTACGCACATCTCTTAACGGTCTTCTCTGTTGAGGACACACACTTTTAGATTCCCTAAACAGGAAACCCGAAGTAGTAAAGCTGCGTTTTCTGGATTAAACTAACGTATTGAACAGTCACAACAATAGTAGCTCTCAGGTTGTCAGAAGTAACTGAAAAATTATTCCTGATTGAAGGTAGTTCACATGTTTGATTAGAAAAACGTCATCCACTGTACTAATCAATTTAGGCTAAACGCTTCTTTTTCTGTTCTCACGTTGTCCAGCAACCTTTCTTAAATATGCCGTTTGATGTCCACAGCTCAGCAACAAGTCAACTTCACTCCTGTCGCATAGCAATGTAAAAAGTTGTGACCCTATCCCCCCCTCCTCTGAAAACCACTTTATTTCTACTGTTCATGAAACCACGGTGTTAATCTATGTTATAACAGAACAGTGTCACTTCACGTGTAAATGGCCTTTGGGAAAGTGAGACGGTGACCATATATCACTTTGTGCCTCAAAGCTCTACCCTATTGTGCACTTCATGACACATCCAGTAAACTCTTGGTAAGATCATTCAAACACTAGCAAATTCAGTGCGATCACAAATAACTGCGGTAGTTCTACATAGTTGACTTGTGTGGGGCAAGCCTAGTGAGAGAATCCTTTGTAATTTCGTCCCTCCTGAATTCTCGTTGAAGCGCCCAACTTCACTCCCTGTTTTCAAATCGACATGAACGGTGACGTAAAAAATAGCACCCCCAATTCATTCTCCCCATTTCGTTCGTTTATTCATTAACCGTGTTTAGTGTTTGAAGGAGTTAATTGATAGATTTTTTCTTAAAAATACCAAGTTAGATTTGTGTTAAAACATTTCCCGTATCATCATCTACTGGATGTATAATGTTTTGTTGACTTCATATTAAGTTCTGTGTACGCCGATTGGTCCAATAAGTACGTTCCAAAGTTCAAGTAACAGAGTAAACGTGTCTCCACATATCTTTGCTTATTTTAACCTGCATAGGGGACTAAGTAAACCTTTCCTAGGGGGTTTGTAGGGAAATACCTCAACGCACTTCACATAAAAAACAGTGAACACATGTGCTACCAGGTTAAGGGGCCGTTCGCCGTCCGAGATGAGACTAAATTGTGCACCAGCCAGATCGAATATCAACCATTCACTCACTGCGATAGTAAGCCGGTGTTCCGTAATCATATTTTTGGCAATTTGGTCCGCGAATCCGTGGAAGTCCAAAATCGGTCACTTTCACCGCAAACCTCGAATCGAACAGACAATTGGAACTTTTTAGATGACCATGGGGAACAGGAATTTGGTGAAGGTAAGCCATACCCTGTGAAAAAGAGAAGATTGGGTAGTGTGAATTACGGATTGATATGAGCACAACAATCATTTGTAGCTCACAATTCTAGCGAAGCGTCCTTACTATAGGAACACTGGAACGATTTCAACACAGCTGAGGTTTCACTCAGGTTATGCTGGCTAACAACAATGACAGGAGACTGTGACATTTTGACTTGATAACTTAGTGGTAAGCACGAATGTACAACAAATTTCAACTAAACAGACAGAAAGAGACTGAAAAATGTGCATAGTTGATAATACCCTAGTAAATCAAAGGTAGCGTCTGTTGGTGCTCTTGAATAACACATCTGTGGTTTCGGGAACAGTCTATTCGCATTCGGTTTCATACAGATGGCTAGTGATTGAGAAAACTAAATTTCGCTATTATGCCCATAAACATGCGCCGGAAATCTCTCACTGCTCATGGGTCTGTCGTTTCGGTCGTCCAGTGAACAACTGGTTCTCTGAATGCAAAGCGTTCCACAGCTGCTTATGTGAGGTGTGACGGAACCGTTCTGACTAGTCTTCTCAGCAGACACAGGAAATGACAGCGAGTGCAACACGATACCTACTTGAGTCGAGTAGTGTGCTTTGAAAATAATGTCGCTTAGAGATTCATACAGTTGTTTGGCAAACTGACCAACAACTATAATTCTCGAACTTAGCAGAGACGGTAACAACTGAGCGTGTCTGTACATTTCTGTATGTTGAAAAAACGGCTAGTGTTAACATCGCGGCACTCCTGGTAAGTGAACGACCAGCCGAAATGCACACGTTCATGTCACTGTGATAGATTAATCCGGATATCACTTGTTTACTCTATTCATATATGGATATATCTCTTAATTACCGCTTGTTTGTTTTACGTGTATGCCCCTTGTAATCTAATCGTGTGTGTGTGTGTTTGTTCAGAGTGCAAGAAATGTAATGCCGATTGACATAAGGGGATTTACGCTATTTGATTTAATTGTCGAAAGTCTTGAAGAGAATCATTTGCTTCAAAACACTAAGTATTTGAAAATAAATCGGCTTAAGTTATCTAAAGCATTAATTTCACAGTGAGTTGCGAAACGTGATTATATAAAGCCGTAAATAATAGATAACCAGTATGCCTCGCACAGAAATTTGATGGTTAATATAATGGTTTTTCAAAAAATATGTTCCACCACTCACGATATACGAATTCTGACCTAATGAGATTCGCATCAACCAAGGTCAGCAAATAATCACTTCAGGCTTTCTGAAGAGTATCGTGCAACATGCTCCAGAATAGAGAGACGATTAGGATGCTCTGTTTCACCTGAAGTGACTGTCAGACCAAAACTTTTCTTGTTGTAGTTTATTGTTTCTCACCATTTCTTCGCCGGCGATTATCGTTTATAGGCAACTCCGTATTACTTTAGCCCGTTAATACCACTCCTTACCCGACTCCACTAGTGTTAAACTAACAACAGTTATCTAGCAGCATCACATTAAATGGGAGTATACAGACACCGCGATCACCCTCTGCAGCGGGCCAATTGACCGGAACGTGTTTGCTGAGATGTCTGTATTTAACGTGGACAAAAACTTGCCAGCAGGCTCTCTCTGACTTGTCAAACCTATACGGCTTTGGACAGTGACAGCAACACCTTACTAAGCGTTGGATCGGTCCAAACATTAGATTGTGGCATATGTTGAAGGTCAATGATTGAGTCTTCGCTAATTGGATTATCGCTGTGTTCACTGCTTAAAATTATTGAAAAATAGTGACCTCCAATTAAAAGAAAAGAAGGAGAAAACAGACAGAATACTTGTGGCTGACCATATACCATTTCAAATCCGTTTTCCCATCTTGTGAGCACGTATTTCAAACATATTACCAATTGCAAAGATAATATGACAAAATTCGATGACTGCAAAGTAGACTACGGATTAGTTTTGTTAATATGACTCCATAAAAGTGGGTTGGTACTATGGTATACATTATGCACCAATTCACAATCTATATAATTGTCCCTCAGTCTTCAATATCATTGCGATGATCACAGGAACAACAGCACTGCATATCTCCCATCCCCCATCAAATTGGACATCAGGTGCTACCGATACAATCCAATTTGAACTTGAAGAGGCAATAAAGGAACAGCACCAATTTAAATTCTTTCAATTATATAAATGAGATCTCGTCCAGCTAATATTGCACATTTCAGTTTGTGTCCCTCAAATTCAGTATCACTATTGTGTCTAGGAATGCTCGGGGAAGCTATAAACATTAGGTCGAAAATGAACGGAATGTAAGAATGACACTTGTTTATTTCGTTATGCTAGTTGAAGCATGATTTAAAAGTTGCCCTAGGTACGAATCTGGGTTGCGCAAGGGCTAAAGTTGAATTGCACATCTACCACTGTACTCTACTGATTAATTGTCGAACGCTGAGGGGCAAAACCTGGTTTCTGGAACGATTGAAAATAGTTAGGATTTTTAAATACTTTGAAATGATCACTTAATGATAGCAACGTACAGATTTATTTGTAATAACTTTTCTGACTGGAAAAGTGTTGTCCCGTACGAACTCTAAAATCAGTTGTGAATATTGATCGATGTAACCAGCCCAGTGATACGGGTAGTTCCGTTAGGGTTCGAACAAGTGACGTTTGTCCAGAGAGTAAAGCCCACCACGGTTTAATAATAATAACAATAATAATAATAATAACAGCTAAACGCTTAGTCACATTTGCTAACGAATGATGTCTAAGTTTCCTGATTTCATCGAAAGAAGACAGTAATTATTCTCTCGAAACAAACTGATAGCATCCACTAATTTCAACCAAATCCCTCACAAAATATCAATAGATGATACATTACACTGTAATTTCAATGAATTATGCTACTTCAAAGTGACCGATCAGTCCTAATTGTAGAATCACGGATAGAACATAACAAGACAGTTACTGCGTCTCCATTTCGTTATGATCAAACAGCCTGGAAATTAATCAAAAGTAGATGTGAGTCGGTATTCAAGTGTGATCATTCAGTTGGGTTTGAAGTGAAAAAGGTCATGTCAGTTAGGCGGGTGTTTCTGGAACAGACGTTAATGTATTCCAGGTTCGTGTACCCCAAAATCCTTTGAACTCCGGAAAATGCATGCATTGGTTTCACCCGACCGATGAAATGTACTGGGATAAGCAGAAGAATCAGATGGTTTATTTTTTACCATTAAATCACTACAGCAATAGTCCTAATTTCAGAGAGACGGTTAAAAACTCAATGTCTTGCTGGTTGGCAATAGCCATGAAAGGTTGCAGCATGAGGTGTATATGTTGTAAGTCAACTTGTTTTCTCAGCTTCACATCAAACGTGTAAACGTTCAGTTTTCATGTTCGGCAATACGAAATGTATCAACTTTAAGCAATGTTAGCCAGAGGCGTTTAAATTAAGCCGTTCCAAATGCATGTTAACATTGAGCAATTCTATTTTAATGATCCAGAAACGCAGTAGACGCCATACGGAAGACCTATTTCTAACCGAGAAAATACTCCACAATCCGCCAACAGATAGCACCCTACTGAGCAGGGACGAACGCCAAAGGGGTTATTTCTCCAACAAACAGATATATAAATTCATCAAAATAAGAAATTGCACGTACTGCATAAATCAGTAGTCACAAATGAATCCGTTACGAGTCTTGAAACTTCTACTCGATTGACACATAAATGGGAGACAACCTGCACCTCGGGTTCTCTGGTAACCTGCTGAAGGAATGTTTCTTCCGTGTGTTGCTGACGTGACTGTACCTCAGTGGATCTATTCGAGTATTTATTTTTACTCATCTACGTTCATCTCTTGGTTGTGTTTATAAACAACCTAATACAATTTATCCTCTGGTCGACGTACAAACAGAAATTTATAAACGGAGGTCGTTCATCCTCCTGTACAAACCCATAAGCTCACAAATGTAGATCAAGATTCCCAATTTTCTATTACTCCTATTCGATTATTGGGTAAATGCATATGTTCAATCGAAAACAAATTAGATAGAAAGGACTGAGAAGAGTTGGATGATCGCTTTGCCATCTTATGGAAAAAATGCACATGAACTCGTTATGTGGGTCATCCAGTCCATAACCAAAAATATCGGTGCAAGATCGGCACTATGGTTTTGTATTCATAGGATTAGAACGGTTCTAAGATTGGGTCAAGAGGAATATGCGTCTTTTAATGAATTTTGTCCTAGCATTCATTGACCGGGTAAATGGAAATCAAAAATCAAACATCTATAATGAAATGACCAGAAATCAACATAGAACCAAGGCACAAACATTGTTTTGCTCAGTATCTGTTTGTGTTCACATATGTATGCATTCACCTAGAACGAAGGGGAGAAACAAATTTCGTAAGGTGTTCACGTAAGATGTGCATATCACTGGAGCTTGTGTCTATATGTAACCAACTCGTCAGACCGATACAAATGTTTTCAAACAAGTGAATATGAACACATATGTCCTTATTTCTCATGGACCACGCACACACCTGACGGCTTGTGTTGAATTCCTCTGAATAGTTTGAACAGAGTAATTAGGAGAGAGAAATTACAATATCAGCACATCACGTACAAACACAATTTTACGAGGGAAGAATGTGTGATTAAAAGAAAGAGCACACCTGGAAATGGAGAGTGAGAGGCATTCTGGACTAAACCCATAAAAGGTGAAGGGTGATAAACAATTGTTTTGAATTCCAACTGTTAAAGATTAACTAATAATACTTATGATTTGTAATCGACTTTCAGAACTGGTTTTATGGTCTGTTTTAAATAAATGATTTAAGACCAGTCATCGACTGTCACTCAACAGGCCCACTAGTGATATCGGTAAATTGTCATTTCGGTGTCCAGCTTTTGTAGAACTCCAAAAATATTCCGCCAAACAAAAGACGATAGTTCCCGAGAGGAATTGGGTGACAGGGAGTGCCACACGAACAACCTCCTTCGATAAGTCTACCGGACAAACCCATTGCCACGATAATTGGAGTACTTGCTGATCACATGACTCAAGCCTTGGATTCCAAGGTATGATATGATTCCTGTTATCATTGGGACAGTAACCATAACTTGTACAATGCACTTGATAGAAGATGAATCAAGTGAATGAGTATTTTAGATGTTAGAAACTCCTTCTTTTACAAATCATGATTAGGCTGAATGCATCTTAGTGAACCACTTAGAACTGGTGGTCTCTGAGATATAGAGAGTGAATCATAAAGATGATGACGGGGCAGGCAGAAATATGAAATAAACATGGAACAATTGCTACGACAGACATGGAAATTAAGCAATATACTGAAAGGTTATCAATGGAGGATATTAGTCGATCAAATGCAAAGATGGTAACAATGTTGGTTGTGGTATCCAGTGAGTCCAGAGTTTCGCTTTATTTTCGTTGTGTATAGATGCGCATTTTCGAGATTTGTGTTTATACGAAACGCACTACAGAAGAGCAAATACAATCGAAAGCAAATATACCTGTCGAACATTTATCGCGTGGAGAACATCCAAAGCATGTATGGCTACTCAAAAGGACCGAACTATTGCCTCAGCGTTACCGGGCACTTAATTTGTCTTTAAGCGGAAATTCGGTGGCCGTTACTGCAATGATTGCTACAGTCCAAACCATTTGCGCGCAGAGTTTTGAGTTCGACCAATTCGGATTGTCCTGTTGATCACAGTTGTGACATAACAATATCGAAGTGTAAATCCAATAGTTTGTGAAACACATTACAACTGCAGATTACAAACAGGCACAGAATGCTTGGCAAAGATAACTTATTACAGTCAACAGACACGTGTTGACGTTGTTGGTGTTGGGTCACACACACACGCACACACACACACACACACACAGACGGTTGGTGGCTTCCGGACTAGCTTTTTGTATTCACCGAAGGCAAACGCTACGTGTGCATAACCGCCACTACAAGTGGCTTGCGCTGCACCAAGTGGGGTTTCACTCACACACTCCCTATGTAGTATAAACGCGAAGGAATAAAACTTGGAAACGTGCAAGTGGTGACCTTCGTGGACCAGCTGGCCAATGCGAGTTAATCGGAAGGTGGGCAAGTATGACAGTGAAATCCCTGTCTCTTCGAAGCAAAAAAAGAGACTCTAAACTGGCAAAAAGGATATTGGAAATATAAGACAAAAAGCATCTCAGTATAGTAGTGTAATTCATGAAGAATTAAGAGAAAAAAGAAAAAATTTTCGGCGAACAGTGTATCAACAAAACTGAAGAAAAGAAAAGGTGGGAAGCCAGCGTGATTCCAAGAACAGACACACACGATTGAGAAGACGAGGAGTTATTTAGTAAACCTCGTCGATACGTACAGAGAGAGAGAGAGAGACCGTGTTACCTTGTTCGGCGACCACAAGATTGCAAACTAAACAGCCAGCCTAGAGAATAACCCAGTGCCCATAGCACACATGTAAATGTCATGACATAAACGGCAATTATCACTCACTCGACAAATATCTTGCATCACGGACAGTTTGAACATCCAGTCCATGGTGAACTGTTCTTTTTTCAAGAAATCAAACAGGCTTCCTTTGGGACAATATTCCAACACAAAGCACTGACGCGATGTCTCTAAACAAACACCAATTAATCGGCAGATGTGATCGTTGTTCAAATCTTTGATCTGAATTGACAGCGGAGAAGAATGAGGAAGGAGAGTCTGAGTCAGGACTGAAGAAGACTGACAAAGGTGACAGAACATACATGGGAAATAAAAATTGAGTTATACTGACATACACACTTACATGGTTGGCGGCATCCGAAACGGATTAGCCTGTCACAGTGACCGAAGCCAAAGGACGGCTGCGCTTTAAACCATCACCCCCCAAGTGGCTTGCGCTGCACCACTCGCGGTTTCATTCACATACATATTTAACACATGCATAAACACACATATGCCATATTCCATCATAAATTCGACTGGGTTTGTCAAATGGAATGTGCCGAACAATTTTTGACCAAGTTTCCTAAGAAGCAGATGAAGACCATTTCCCATCGTTTCAGGAGAATGGTTACAAAATGAGTGGGTACTTGTTGAAACTCATTTTGGATTTCGAAACAACTATCCACGTTAACGCACCTCGGACTTTATAGAAGAAAAACTCACTAAAGATACATGTCAGTCTTGTTGCTTTTTTTCCAAAAGATAAAACGACCATCCCATACGTTTAAGTCAGTCGTATCTGCACTCAGGCCAAGTAGAGAAAACGTTGTCATATCACATCCTTGACATGACCTGACCACACTCGGTCATACTACTTTCTGGTGCGTCCACTAAAGAGCTATTAAATGGCTGATTTTGAATTCTGAACGCTATTCAAGGTAACCTTACAATCTCTAAAAACGCTTACATTATGAACTATTCAAAAACGGAGAATATGAAAAGCTCAAAACAGGGGACTTAGAAACACAGGGAACAAAATACAATAATAACAACAGTTGTCACATTCATATAGACTTTTCAGTCGGCCCCTTTCGAAATGGGAATGCGACAGCTACGATCAATTGTGGGTGATGTTCAATCTATATGAAAACCAAAATCTCCTGCTGCTCATCAATAACAATTGTCTCAAGATATGACAAATTGGGTATGTCTGTTGTGAAACTGGTTAAGTAGCGGTTAACACGGTCATTTCACAATCTCAACAGGAATAGTATGAAGTATATATATGTGTGTGTTGTTGATTAGCTCTGACAGTCTGATCAGCTGATCCTGTCTTAAGTTAGCTTCTTTTTAACTTGTTAAGACCTTGTGCATAATGTTTTAGATTGTGGATGCTATTTTTAGGTCATGATGATCATCTCATAACCAGTAACAACAGGGCTTTCATATTTGCCTGATTTTAGCATGAGATCTTCATTGTTTATTCACTTATAGATCGATTTCGGGCAGCGTAAACGAAATGAACATTCATCCAGATCGACTTCTGGTATCTGGTACCAGAGAAACAAATCGTAATGTTCATTTCCATAGGTCTAATTCATCTAAGATTGGTCCTGTTTCATCATATCCAGACAACCAATCAACGTCATATGCAACTAAATCCAGCCAGTGAGACGACGATATATTCTGCTGGTGGTAGCCACGGCTGCAAGCGGCTGAGCTCTAATATTGTGTTGTTCTACGAGATGAATTTTTGTCAACTGTAGTCTGCACAATCTCACTGAGCGGCACCGGGGCACGAACGTACATCACACCGGGATAACAGTAAAGTGTGTCGCTGTAGTATTGCTACTAAAGTAGTCACGTTTAGTGAACGCAGTGAGCAACTCCTGAAGCAACTACCTATTATGTTTCAATAACTTGGGGGCTCTTCGGCTGACATTCAATAACGTACAGTGTAATTGTGTCAGATCGACCTAAGTACTGCCAGCTAATCAGATCAAACTTGCAGTTCGTTTGCTTGACTGCTGCATCAACTAGCAGAAAGTGATGGGACGCGATTAAACATGCTAGTCGGAGATGAACTTGATAAAAACTACTAACAACGATCACCGCTGGCTGAAGTGAGTACCGACAAAAAAAGGCTAAAGTGAAACCTAAAGCGTGTTCACTAGAGATGTGCTATCCGGAACCGTAATTGTGAACATGATTACAATTAAAAGTATGTAGGGTTCAAGTTGTAGTAACATCTCACAACTTTAATGGATGAAAGCACAACCTAGCCGGTTCAGTGAAGTCACTTTCATGAACCTAACTTTGAAAATATTCTGGCGAACTTAGTTTCTATGTACTGAAGATTTTAGCTGGATGTTTACATATGATGGTTTGGTCTTATTCATTGTGAGCTTAACAGAGTTGTGGTTAACATGCAGTCTTCACAGTTACGATATCCAAAACACAAATTCCGATCCGGACGACAATATGTACTACTG
>LUCH01000058.1:257926-278259 GCA_013368495.1 Paragonimus heterotremus
TTCCGTGCAATTTGGTTGATTGTCCATGCGCCGGCAGTTCGGCACTGTGACGCGATACTTGTGAATCCTGCAAAAAAAGATTATGAAAAGAGACTAGAAGAACCGGGAGATGTGGTTCCTTTTCTTTGTCTCCAAGATTCGGTACAGTTATATGAACTTCGTTCACTCAAACTCCACGATAACAAACATGTGGACATTAAGCTAGTTTGACAGCTGACATTCTGAAAAGTATGCCGATTGGCTGAAAAATAACGTTAAACATTGAGAATTTCCGTATAATCAGTGTTTACGAATTCACTTGCGCAGAAAAATAAGCCAGAATCATCGGACCAGAATGTTCGTTTCTATTCGATTAAATAATAAACGTAGCAAATGGTAAATAAGTAATTTAATAAGATCAATAAATCATTACGCACTCAATGTCAATCATCAGGTGACGACAGGATAAGCAAGATGAGTGAGGCTTGCAAACTTTGTTTTGTCAGCAACAGTTTCAACAAATTAAGCTTCCAGATATACAAGTATGGTTTCGGATGGCACAATTAGAAAGACACAAGTGTAGCTTGTCACCACATCACTGCAGCCAGAAGGAATAAGGTTCAGGGGTAATTATTATTTTCTCCCGGATGAATAATAAATGGAAGTGTTTATTTCGGTCCAGCTGGTAGTCACAAATAAATTTTCGCCTCAAGAACGACTTCTTAAGGTTGCATCCGGCTTGCTTAGATAAAGTGAGGTTGATTTTTTACTACACTAGCAAATATCTCACCAGTTGGATCGGTATGGATCACTTCCCACAATTCCGATTTTTCATTGTCTGGCTTCATCACGTAGCAACCGTCAGAACGTGATTCGAACTAAAAACCCTCAGAGGTTGTTGTCAGTGCAAACAGACAGTGCTTATCCATATCTTCCCGTCCTTTAATCCGCACTTACAGGACTGTTGAGCAAATGGATGACAATCAGACGAATAGTACTAAGTCGAACATGAATCCCACTATCGTTACTTGTAGTGTTCAAGTAGGGACGAAATTAATCACGGCGGAGTGTTGGTTTGACAAGTTTTTACACAAGTGTAACTTTTGGTGCCAATAACGTGGCAAACCAGCAATATGAAACAGGCACCATCTATCTACACTAACAGCGTTTTAGTTGAGCAGGCACTAATTACCTCAACCATCCTGTCACAAGCGACACTAACAGAATTGGTAGTCTAGCGGAAAAGAACTTGGCAAACAATACAAACAATACTAATTCATCTACTGTTCAAACTATTTCCACCATACGGTTTGGAACAAGAAAAAACTCGATCCTGTTCGAATACCGACCTGAGAGTGGGTCACAAAAAATGTTAGCCCGTAATAGATTACCCACTAACCTAGCTTTGTCAAGGGGAACTGAGGTGCGAGTTATACACAATTGGCAATGGTGTTCATACCTTCTCAATCCCAAATGAATTGTAGATTAGACAATACATCACTACAATTCTCAACACAATATGTGCGTCACTGGCACAAACCGATAGGCTGAAATTGACTAAATGACCTTCTGGGCTACAAAACAATTGCATCAAACATCTTACCACAAGAGATGATCATAGGACTGGTGGCCTAGTGAAACCGTCCCCAACATGCCACAACGTGCTAAATATGTGTATGTATAGACTTTTGTACATAGGAAGTGACAAATTCGGTAAATCGATAAATTCGACAGCATGACGGTGAAATAGCGTTTCGGTTGCTATGGCTAATGGTGTGACAAGACAAGTGATATGCTATGAAAAAACCTTGCCTTTTCGTTTGAGTCACGCTTGACTGCTTTGGTTGTCCGCTTTTCGCGATCAACCAACTAACTGTCTTAGTTTTTATCCGACACAGATCACCTAATCTAATCTATCCAACAACCGTCCTGTGCCGTTAGGCTAATTTTGCCCCTTGAGTCTTTACACAAATGATAAGTTCCGTCGAGAGTATTCTTCTGCCTTTCAAGTCACCGTTCGGCTGATTTGTCTCATCATCTTTCTCTAGCCAACCGTGAACCTGTACAAACTGAGACAAACGCCGGTGTTTAAATTGGCTCTGGACAGTTGAATTGGTACTGGATCGTGTATACAATCATCTCGTTCTCTCAGCAGTTCCATCTTAAGCTGAGCGATTATACACCATAAAACACACAGTTTAATCAATTTGATTAAAGAAACGTTTAATACAGCTATGTTTTATGTATTTATTGGGATCCAGATACCACAAGTGTCTTGAATCAAAAGAGATTAGTCCATCAATGCTACATCATACTGGGTTTACTTATTCATAGGCAATAGTGGAAAGAGTTACATGGGCAAGAATGAGAGTGGTTTGATACTCAGAACGGATGAACATTCACGTAAGTAGGTGACAGATATCTGTGTTACCGGGGCACAGCAGTATGCCTGGAGCATGCAATCTGAGTTTTGTCGTTTTATCCATCCAAACTGTGCATTCAAAATCCCGTCGTCATTATAAACCACGATTCACGTGGTTTGACGGATCGATCCCAAACGGTCATCTCAAACTATAGGTTCCCGTATTAAGAAAATGTTTGTGAACCTGACATTGTCTCCGGGATTAGAGTTATGTGGTATCGACCCATCTGGGCAGACGAATCGAGATTCGCCTGGTTTCATCAGGATGAAAAACTCGAGATACAAGATGCAATTGGTCAGATACTTGTAGTGACCATTTTACGTTAGCTACTTAGATAAGGACGCTGAGAACTCACATGTCTCTTGAAATTTGTTACCCATAAACATATAATTTTACTGCTATCAGTTAGTAAGCATTTCATCTAACTCCAACTTTTCTCTTTGCGCTACTTGTCAATGACATATCAAAAGTGCTTGTGTTTTGGTTTTCGTCACGAATACACGAAGTTAAAAGTGGACCGAAATGCAAACATGCCGTGACAATCCTGAACATGGATTGTGTTGGCGTCGTAAAGAACTACTGAAGGCGTGAAGCGAGACAATTTATAAATACGTGGTCAAACCAATTTAACGGAACCTTGAGGATAGTCTTTGCAATCGATCGTTAACGACCGTAATTCGTGTTCCCCCTTTGGATCGTAAATTTTAGGAGGGTGTTAACATAGTGTAAATATTGAGGATTCTTTGCAGTAACCTGCATAACTGCAGAGAAAGTGTGATGAGAAGGCTGTAGACACTGGCGTCGACCCGACACGTAACACAAGGATTCTTGGTTCAATACTATTCCCCGGTTGTGGTGAAGTACATGGGTTTGAGGATAAGCAATAAAATGTGTTTACATCAGGGGGAGGGTTGAGGCTAACCTTTTTGCGTCTTCCGGAATGCGCCTCCAGTATTGGAGTAACATCAGTCTGTGTCGAGATAGGAATGAAAACATGCATGAAATGGATACGAAAAGACAAATGATGTGTCAGGAAGGGACCAACCAAGACAGGAATAACGTAACATACAGTAACAACACTTTGGGGAAATATGACAACGACAAAAATCAACCAGTTTTCTTGAAACAGTAATGTTCATCGATGCATCGGAAGAAGGTTGACAATAAGGCGTATCTCGAAATAGCATCCCGACATACCATTGTGCAAGACATCTCAAGCATCATTGCTGGCCCTTATCGAGGCATGTGGTTGATTATTTCTGCGGGAGATCAGCCTGACAGTTCAACCGGTACGACTGTTGGCTTTAAAACAGTGAAACCATCTACTATCCGCCCAACTCACCGTCTGTGGACATTTCTAAACAGTAGTTCACTTGAAGAGGCATGTGTCATATCCATTTGCCCAATGACTGAGGTAGAAAGCCAACGAAGTTAACACAGCAAACAAGCTGATTAAATCGGCCGTTAATACTAACAGCTGATTGGTCAGAATCTGTACATAACCCCTTGTCTTATTGGTTCCAGCACAGATGCAACAATATGACCGAAAGACTGCCTGAAGAGAAAAGTTTGAGCAATACCTCTATTGACTGTCAGTCATGATTTGCTACTAGGCGTACTTCTGACGAACAGAACCATATAGTAGCTTTACGATGCGTGTCTTCAGTTGTGGCCGTGTTCTCCCTCCCGTGGTACATGGTTGACTCTAAATGTTACTACACATCGTTCTTAGCATCGAGCTTATGCGAAGATCTTAAAACAGCACAGATGTAGGTAGAACAATTTCATGCACTGAGCCCGTACAAAGCGAACATGGAATTTATATAATGATGGTCACAGTCAGTTGTCATTGGCAAACATATCCCCATCTGCCCTAAAAAGGACACGTCTTTTGTTCTCGATTGACTATACGCTTAGGTCCACATAGGACTATGTCGGTCGATCACAGACTTATCTTTTCGAAGTACTCCAGAATTCCGGATGGAGAATATTGAAATTATTAGATTATTTTGGCTCAAAATGTTGGCAATGTGACTCGAAAAGACTAATACACGTTTTTAGTTGACTCACTAACAGCCTACGCATGGACGAAATGATCTATATCGTTTATACCCTCATCCCAGTCTCTATACATGTACTCCTCCATATAAGTTCTTGTGACGAAATCCTGATCAATCAGTCCATCATCCACATCGAAATCAATTTCCGAAGCTTTACCCTCTGACTATCGATAAAACTGTGTTAAGACGAGTAAACTGATAACTGTAAGGATGATTATCTGATAAAAGCCAGTCAATCGATCAGTACCGCGATTTAGACAGCCACAACAATGACAACTTGCTCCGTTCATTCTCGGCAAGCCGATATTCGGACAGTGTGCACCAAAAGCGCAGTGATTTAGGGGTGAGAGTGGTGTTCCTAAGCAGTCAACGGTACAACATCGTATAGAATGCTGGCAAACTAAACGATCCAGAAAGATCACGTGATGTTAGCACCACTTCCAACTGTGACCAGCCTCCTCCTCGTTTCAGGCTCAATGTGGTACCGTATGGTGTGTTTTGTTTGACCGTCAGGACATATTTTGACATTAACAAGCAAGCTGATTGATGGATTTTACTGGATAATATTTTATACATCAGACTTATTTGACCACCAAAGCCGCTTAGATTAGTTAGACAGATCAGTCAGACTATGATGAGAGAACACGTCAGACGCCCAATCAATCTGACATCCGGCGAAATATATCGAAGTAACAGCAGTGGCAATCAAACTGGACACACATATTACGCATAGCACAAGGAATCCGTCTGGAGGTCGTCAACGGAAATCAACGAAGCAGGACAACAACAGTTAGCTACTATTGCCAACAACTAACAATCGATCATAAGGAACCGTATACGACGCATAACTCAAATCACACCGCGTCAAGGGCTGAAATTAAGACCGGAGTAGGCAAACATATGAATAACGGTTTGTAAAAATATTTTTTCCCCAGTAGACGTTTTTCCACAACATCGACCTCGTACACATTTGACACACTAAATAAATATAAACAGTTTTATTATCACTCTAGAACAAAACTGAATTTACCTCTCCAGCGTCTGTTTTCTTTCGAGCACCCAAGGACCGCGGTTTCGCAGTGATTGAAGAGTAATCGAAAGAGGGGCTTTTCATGTAATAGAGTGGTTCGGTTTGTGGCTTAGTTCCAGCTCGGTGATTTAACATGGCTGCATTGGCGGTTGCGTGCTCGCTCAAGTTCGGACTAGCTGACGAATTGTCCTCGCTCAACCGATGACGCCGAACCCAACGCTGCTGGAATCGTCTAACCGTACTATACGGGATGGATGCCTCCTCCACGGCTTCCTGTGCTGTTGGCTCATCTGAGCTTTGTAAGGAGGCACTAGTGTTTATTGCCTTGCGTTTGTCAACCACCGCATGAGAGGATGGAGTAACACCGACGTTACCACTGCCGGCAACATCACTACTTGAAGAGTTGCTAGCTTTGTGAAAAATAGATCGACGTGGTGGCTTATGCGATGCCAGCTCATTGCTCACACAAAACATCTGTTCGTTTCCACCTCCTACAGCGATTGGTGAGGTTGGTAAGTCACCAAATGACACGGTCTGTCCGTCCACATTCGTGGATGGTGCATCAGCTGCTCCCGGGCCTGTGAACGGGGTGTCGCTGGTGTCCAGATCGTCCAGTAATGGTTGTTTGGTAACAGTCTTCTTGTCATGAAATTCTAAATCGGACCAATCGATGATCCAACTGATTGCCTGCAGTTCTGCTCGTCTAGGACGAAAAGATATGACCACATGTTATAAGACTGAAAAGGTGCTAACATTTGCAATCAGCGCCGGTTTAGGGTCAAAAAGAGTGATTATTCGTTTGTCTTATAATTTTTCAAATTGGAGATAAGGAAAACGATCAGATATCTCACTAAGAATAATGACAACAAAGGTCATATGGTCATGTTTGATTCACATTATAGCACACCCTCTCGAAAGCAAGATATTCACTTTTCTTACACAATGAATTTCTTCAAAAAATGTTTGCCTTTCAGACTCCCCAGGTGTTTAGAGTAGCGCTACCATGAAAATAATCCATATTCACAAAGCGTTAGTTCCCAATCACTGCGGAATTTATTCGAAGTGACCGTCCTAATCATTGCGTGACTGAAGGAAACTGGATCACAGCTCAAAACTTGCAGTCCAAGTGTGACAGTTATTGTTAACTTGACTGTTCATTGTTCACACAAAGAGCTAAACTCTACATACGTCATCAATACGTAGGTTAAACTGGTTAGTGTAGATGAATGTGATTGGTCCGACCACATGCTTATGCATTACTGCTGAAATGGTGAACAGAAGGACACTGTTACATGACGAAACTGTTAGCCGATCCAACTGGCAAACGTACTGTACCGTTTGTCTGGCCTCTATATTCAACATTTCTCTGTTGGCTAAAAGGCACAGAACAATTCGTTTTCAATTTTCAGATTCCAACAATGGTTCCAACAGTACAAAGGGGGAAACAGCACTTTCAAGAGAAATGTTATTCAACATCTTTCTATTGTTCCATCAAATAGTTACCAACTGAAAAATTCAAACGGGCAAATGTCTCCTTCAGTTGTTGAGAATCAGAACGTTTTTCTGCAAGATACAATTCCTTCTCGATTGTTCTTTTTGCTTTATGTGAGCAACGCCCCTGTTCCCAGTGAGCCGGGTCTGCTAAAGTTTGCAGTTCGCTTTGGAGTCCGACATTAGCCAATGTTTCCCTCATCTTCCTGTTTTTCAGAACTGGTTATTTGATTCAAAATACTATCACTATCAATCAACATGTTTAAGTGAACTGACGCTTAAGTTTGGTTTTTTAAGGAAACAAACTAACAACAGCGTAAAACGAGGGATGACAGGTTCCAGTTGATTAACTTAATCTTACGTTCTATTCTGCAAAATGCTTCTTTGTTGTGTTACGCTATAATTTGGCTCAATCTATTTCTTGTCTTGTTTACCAAGTTTTACTCCACTCTTCTCTATACATGTGGTTGGCAGGATCTATTGTGGATTAGACTGTCATAGTGATGCCTGTGCTTCAAACCTCAAGTGACTTGCACTGCGCCACTTGTGGTTGCACTCACATACCACGTATCCCGTGTAAACCCGAAGGGATGAGACCAGTAGGTGTGTTAGTGAGGCATTTGCGTCCAGGTGACCAGTGCTAGTTAGCTAACTGATAGGCCAGCCCAAAATTGAAACCCCTATCTCTCGGCAAATAAACAGAGAGAAACTCCAATGGTATGATCCAAACTAGGAAGAAAAATACTGAAAATCTAACGCAAGAAATGGTTCAACATACGAGCACATGCCAATATACTATAACGAGGATAGGAGAAAAAACGAAATTCAAAGTTTGACCGGGAGAAAACAGACAAAACATTCATCATACAGTACACCAACAAAGCTGAAGAAAAAGGAAAGCAGAAGGCCACAAACATTCAGGTTTCTGAAAATGGGATTTGGTGAGTTGCCAAACAACAATAGTGGTTGACTGATGTAAACAAAAGAAAGTGGACACAAGTGATATAACCCACTTGAGCTTAACGCACTCAATATTTGTTGGCCGATGGTGTACTATGCGTAAATTGGTGACTTACTTATTCCAGACAGCCAACGCGTCCAAGGGCAGCACATATCGCAACGCTATATAGTCATGCCATCACGACCTACAGCACCGATGGTTCCTTTGCGTACCGCATGTTTATGAATGTATGCATACATTCTAACAATTTTTGGTTTTGTTCAATAGTATCTGTCGTTTTTAAGAGCTTACATGAAGGACGTATTGGCTGAATCCGTACGGTATTAATTTAGACACGGGGGGATTTCTCGTTTCATCTGAAGACAATTACTGATCCTGGACATTCTAAAACCGAATATGCGTTTCCGTTCAAAATCGTATTATGTTTCAATAATTCTCAGTACTATGATCGTTCGAAAGTAACATTCATACAACTAACCTAGTCAACTGAAAACCCTTTACAGACCCACATCTACGTTTATAGTTCTCCCCTTCTCCCTGTCCAGAATACTTTCCGGTTAATTGGGAATGCTTTTAAAGAAGAAATAGCTATAAAATCACTTCCCTAGGATTTTAGATTGAAAAATATAAACGCCATACATTCAGTCAAATCCCAATTGGCATAAGATTAGCTACTGACGTGACTTTATTTGCTTTGCTTTCAGCTTAACAAGACAAGAACGAACTGATTGCCGTGGACCACAGACTTTCGTTGGACAATACGGTTCAAGTCAAGCTCAATTCAGCCCAGACAGTTCCTTGTGTGATGCTCACTGTGGGAATTTTTTTCGAATGCAAATAACGTTAAATCAGTGCCCACTGTTGTCTCTACTCTTCTGTATTCAGTGAGGCGGAGGAATGATTGATGGGCATGCGGATTATTGTGTTGTCTAACTAGGTAGGGAGAAAATCAGACGTGCAGTGTTGGTTTACGCAAGCTACTTTGAACAGGACTATATAGTGTATCAACTCTATTGCTCTTACAGTGCACACCAACTTCCAGTCAGCTCGCATGATTACGGGAAAAACTTAGATTCGATAGACAATCTAAAATGAAGGAGACGGATGTTGCAATGGAAGAGTTATTCTCAAAATCTATTTTTCGACAGGGTTGTTGCTATGGGAAAATACATGCAAGGAAACAACCAAATTTTGTTAAGTCTCAAGTCCAAATACGAGATTCGGCCAACATTACCAACAAACTGTAGTGCGTGCTGATGAGTGGTTACAATTTTCGGAACTTCACAGCTGATGGTCGTTTTTGGTTTCGTATTCCGATTAACACTTCTGGTAAGTCGATTTCCCAAAAAAAATAGCATTAAACTTCAATTCGGCGATCGGTTTGAACTCCGATTGTTTCTAAAAGCGATCAGGCAACCGCAACTGAACATTTGCAATCACTCGGTCATGCTCAGCATGAAAACAACGACAGTGTTCAACATGCTTACTTTACAAAAAGTGGACCGGAATTTTACTTTGCCGGCGCAACAACGTGAGCTTTTGAAGAACTCCACTCGATGAGCAACTCTCAAATCCATAGACAGCCCTGTCTTAATTCGACATTTCCTGAGGGAGTTTAGCGAGTGACATTTTTATTTGACACAACCGTCGGAAAAGTTCCCTCAAAAAGAGAGCAACGATATGACAAACCAATTTGATTGGTCTTTTGATCACACCTAGCCACTCTAGCCAGTGATTGTCGCTTCTAAGCTGATGCCAATCAGTTGCGACTTTACTATTCAACAAGGTTACACGAAATGAGAGCACACAAATACTGCGTTTGCTCTTGTGTCGTGATCCAGTCGACCAAGAAGCACAGACCAAACCCATCCTGCTAATAAGCCTAGCTAGCGTGTTCCTACAGTTAACGAGCTTGAAGAGCTCCGAGAAGTGATGGTAGCAGCAAGTTGCTACTACCCTCAGCTTAAGCTGAGGGTCAGCGATGGAATCTTTGTTCAATAGAAAACCACTGAGTATAAATGAATAAAGGTTAATAAAAACCAAAGTAATTGGTTAGAAATGATCGCAAAATATCACTACGGCAAGAAAACCTTTAGTATCTAATTTTGAAAGGGCCATCAGAAAATTTGATTTGAATGAGAAATCTGATGTCTGTCAACAAACTGGAAAGCCCCCGACTACTGAGCTGCGCATGTGCGTGGGAACTCGGAGATGTTTTGGTTTTGATCCTCACCTCAGTAATCATGACCCCAAGTCGACGGTGTCAGATAATTGGTAAGACTACTATGAGTTAACCCATTCCAATAGCATGACAATCAGGTGGTTACTCACTTATTAACTGGCAGTTATTGACTTACCGGTAAAAATAAACGCCCAAAGTGATGGCCACAATGACGAACAGACAGAATAGAACTGCTCCAACTGCTCCTATGATGAGGAAGTCTGAAAAATACAAGAAAAAAGTACTGGACATAGTGAAAGTGGCTAATTCATCACAAAACCTCATCTAAAGTAACAGTGGAACGGGACCCGCTGGGGAGTGAGTTCAACTGGATAAGGTTGCCTCGGTTCAACCACTAGTGATTTGTGATGGAAGCCTCGTACTATATCTGTTTCGCCTTCTAACTCATTTATCACACATCACTATTGGTAGGTTTTATCAGCCTACACCGTCGGTATAAACCATCTCGGTCACGTCAGAGCAGCTGTACACTTTCCATTGCCTAATATCTGCTCCTATGCATACGCGTACACTCACTACCAAATCCCTTATCCTAGACGGCTCAGATACAAATTCCTGCAAATGCGTCAACCAAAAACAGATGACAGAATGGTAGAGCATAAACCGAACGCGGTTGGACATGTAACAAAAACAAAAAGTTTGAGTGCAGTTTTGTTCTATCGAGACGGTTGTGACGAGGGCTTGGGATGGTGATCAGAATGTATGCGTTAAGCCTATGCTCAACTTTATCTGCACAGTGCAGTCACGTCAATTTTGGTACGATGTTACGGAATGGACACACTCGAACTCCAAATGAGTGTTGCCCATTATTCAAGAGGTTAGTTTAATATTGGAACTTCAGCAAGTTAAATTTGAAATGTCCGGGTGAGTTGAGTAAAAGCGAACGCCAAGATTAAAACACCTACAGCAGTCTCTCATGATAGATCTCACCAAGAAAGACAACTTTTTTTAGACTAACTTTATCCGATCCTGAGGAGCTTATTGCAATCAATTCAGTAGGCCGATTCTTATCAGTTTATCGTATCCAGACCGTGATTAGTGGTCTTGTGCAGTGAATCAGCGGGCACCGCGGAACGACATCGCTCACACCTACCTTTGTAACCGAAGTGTTTGAGTAAACACCGGGACTATGATACGGACAATCGATAGCATCGTCATCGTTCGGGTCATAGTTGCATGTGTCATTGAGTACTCCCTGGTTGAGCAAATTAGAACAACCTTGCCGATAACTCAGCAAGAACTACTAGTAGGCAGTGGGGGATTTTGACCAATATAAGCTGAACAGTACTCCCGTGAACGTAGCAAAAGCTATAACCAATTGTGTTCAGCTTACAGCAGCAAACATTCAATATCAAAAAGAGAATGGATTGACGAACACGACACATCAACATGTGAAAAGGTGTGCCACCAGTTTTGGCATTGGCAAAGTTAATGAACCTGGAGACAAACAAGAAAGAACGCAAATTACGAATCCTCTTAAACGTATGAAGGAGCAGGGCACAATAAACAGACAGTATTTAACCGACCACCGTTTTGGTCAACGCTGCTCATGTCACCAACCACTTTCTAATCAAGCTATTTGGAACACCTCAATCAAGTCAACCAGTAATGGAACAGAACGAATAGAAAAAGAAGAAGGCTACACTATCCCAGAATGTTCGGCAGTTGGCAGTCTTTTTGAATAGAGGGTGATACTCAATGCAATGTGAGCCAAAAACGTTTATTCGTGTTATCAGTTTGTTCTGTTTTGCTCCAGATTATTGCCTCTTTTTGTTAACAGCTGACGAAACGGAATCAAAATGTTTATATAGCGCACCATGTGTATTCTTACAGTTCCAATGATTTGGAGAAAGGGAACTCAGTGCTTCAAAACCGTTACGTTAAATCGACAACTTAAGCAGCCAGTCTGAATACGACAGCGAACATCATACGGAGTGCAACGACGTGGTTTTTCGTTCATCACTGCGGAATTTCAATGTTCCCCAAAAGGGATGTGTTCTAGTGATCAATAAGGCCTAGAAAGCAATGGTGTTGATTTAAAAAAAAAACAGACGTAACAAGTAAAGGCTAACTAGTAACGGTTCTGATCTACGAGACCAACCACAAACTTGTCTCGTCATTCAATGCTATACTGTTATTCACAAACACACACACAGAGGTAGAGTGATAGAGACCAAAAAATACCTTGTTTACTCTGTGACATTTTGAGAGAAGAGAATGCAACATCTGTTTCGCATTAAGCCAAACGTGCAGCAAACACGTGCGCACATGTTTGATACTGTCACTTGAACCACACGATCCAATCAGCATCGTTTTTCCTATCACCATCACCACCACCACCACCACCGTCACTCATCATGGCAGTCCCAGCTCCAGATTATCGGAGATTGTACGAATTGACCATCTGGCCGATTTGAGCACTAGTCTCACCACTTACCAACACCGGACCTTCATTCATCTTCGTCCACTGACGTGGATGTTCTCTCATGATTGAAAAAACCACTCTTAGAAACATAGACAGAAAACTGAGGTTTATCGATCACAACTCAGCTTTGTTACCTCTCTATTATTGTGTATTTGTTTGTAGGGCCGAAATTACTGTCCAGACAAATGATCCTAAGCAGCCAATGAACACTGATTGTTCAACAGTCTTAATCCAGAAGCTTCTCGAATGATAGGTAAACAAAATGATTACAACGGGAATAGTTAACGTTACGAAACTGAAAATGTTTAACATTCTATGGGCTGATAGCTTCGCATTTCAGTGTGACGTAAGTTTACTAGATAATTGTAAGGTTCTCTATCAAACACAACATCCGTTGTGTTAGCTGTTTTTACTAAACTAAAATAATCACCACAGAGATAACTCGTTGAAGCTGGCAACACTCGTTCGACATCTAAATGTGCTCAATCTTTAACACTCCTCAAATGGAGCTGAAGGTAAAGACAAAACGTCATACTGAAATCCCGTTAATATCAGAAAAGCGCGAACAGTGCCTGTATCTTGACCATACTGTTCACCAAGACAGGAGTGGTTATTCTGATCATACCATAGTTTGTGATAACAAAATACATTTCAGACAACAAGCCTAGCCTGTAAACAACATAATGAATAGAATCTGTAAGACGGTATGAAGCCTCGTTGGAATTTTCATAAGCGTCGCTGATCAATTGTTATTGGTTGCATATCGAACTAGTTTTTGTTCTATCACCTAACAACTCCCTAATTCCCACTTCATCTACTTTTTGGCTGCACACTTGCTATTACTTGCTGTATACAATATAAATAAGACATGTTAGATACCAGCATTTCACGTTGACACATCAATACCGATTGTAGAATATTGTGAATCACTACGTCCATTCAGACAAACAGAGATGATGGATAATCACTAGTCGGTGAGTTAAGAAGGGTCACCAAATGTAGGACCAGAACAGAATCACTAACAAATGTTTTTGAACATATAAGGTTAGTTTGGATTGAATGATTGTGACGACTGCGAAAAACCCCAAAAATCGTGGATTAGAATTTCAAGATAGGATTTCAAACGCATAGATTTGGTGGTTAATATTTAATGCAGCCGAACACCCTGTACTTGACCGGGCCCACAAATTACATTAACAACTCAGGCCATGCATTCAGGGTCCGACTATGACAGTGTATGTGTAAAATAGTTATCAAACATTACTAACGGTCAAATCGCTCAAATCACATCCGTTACGTAATCAAAACGATCTCACAGCAGCCAAACCGATCTGCTGCGAAGAGACATTTAATCAGGAAACAGTCTAAAAAGGGCATAACTAAGTTCATGTCAATTCAGTAAACACAATCGAAGTGTAACAGCCAGAACGATCGCGGTAAAATAGGGGGTGAGGGTAGATTAATGTAACAGAACAATCAAGCTTACGACGATGCTGACACCCGGAACCGTCAAAACCACATACGGGTACTCCGGGTGGAGGTTCGTTTCGTTCGTTCACCCAATCGATCTGACGGCCCGGGATTGGATGCATCGATCGGTCAGCTCCCAAATAGGTGGCAACCGGCTACAGAATAGATGGGTTGAAGTGAAAAAGGAAACGAAAGATGACATTATAGTTATCGCAAGCGAGCGAAAGATTGTTGCAGCCAGGTGGTCCCAGTGGACACCAGATTATTGATAGACAACTGTTTTGGCATAGTTGAGTCTCGCTGGCAAAAATCACGTTAGTGAATCAAATCCACGGCTTACGGACAAGAGTCAAGGAGGTAGTACAAGCACTTAGTAATTAGAATACAGGGTCGGAATTATCGGGGTTACAGGAAGGTACGTAATCTTCTTTTTTTTAACGGTCGTAGTCACCAACTACTTGCAATACATCTCTACTAAACAGTTTAGCAACCATGGTGGACAGTTATAATTCCGTCGGTCTAATGTAAACGATCCACTGCTTCCATAGTAGAGAACAAGAGAATGTAACTGTCTGAGAAAGAAAGTTTGCTCCATGTGAACTATGTTACGTTGAAAAAGTCATAAAAACTGAGTTGTAAAATCAAGCAAGACGCATGAGCAGCAAACTATCTCAAAGAGATGTGTGGTTTAATTTCTGTCACAAAACTGTCATGGTGTCATACTAAAAAACGGGAGGACGAGTCTTAGTTACAAAGAGACAAGTCTGTGCGTGCGACATGAACGGAATTAGGATGAGGACATAAAAATGAGAGCAACACTGATTGTAAGTATGCTTTATTACTGTCCGATTGAAAATCAGTTGTATCTTCGTCCGATAAACGCAAAACTCGCAGGTTGGATGGGTAATATTCCTGATCAGCACTACACTGCTTTCCACGATCACAATCCACAGGAAGAATGAACATAACACATTATCGGGTGGGTATTCAGATGGCGCTTTCAACACATGTTTCAACCCATGATGTGATACGGTAAGCTGGATGTGGTGATGTTGCACAAATATCCTAATATACTAATCAATACTACCTAGTCTATTGTAATAAAGGATCACCAGCAGTATCGTACTCTTTTCATGAAGTGATTTATGCCACATTGCCACCGCCGTCGCCGCTGTCAATATTTTGACTGAAATATACGACGGTCCTCTAACAGTCTTCCTCCATGTTAACAAAAAAACAATAGTTTTTGTAGGATTGTAAAAGTTATCCAATGAGTGTATAAATTATGGTAAAAGCGTGTGGGACATACGAGTTAACGATATCTCCATAATGTATTCTAGTTTCACTGAGAGCGGCATACGTCAATCGCCAACTCATAAACACGAACATAGTACCATTGTGTGGCAATAAAAAACGGAATCGGTCAGTTGCATAGAGTCTCTCAACAAGCCCATAAGCGAACGTACAAAGCTACGTACAAGCTACTCATGGTGTGGTGATGACAGTTAGAGAAACACAAACGCAAAGATCGCTGTCTCAAAAACCACTCGATTTTCCAATTTTCTGCAAGTAGGATTTGAGAAAAACTCAGATTCGGACACCACCAGTCAATGCTGACAAGTGCCATCTATGTTATTTGTGCCACCTTGATGTCATCAGCGTTCCAGAAACTATCACTTGTTGCAGAGCGATATTTGATCTGCATGAACCAGTCTTAACATCACTACTGGGTCATCCAAACCTCAAGATATAGACCGGTTTTTCACAGTCACACTGGTGCGAGATTGACAGTTTAGATTAGCATTCATGGGAACCGTGTTATTAGATCCCAATCACTTGAACCTTTGTCACAAGTGGGAATGTTATAACATATCCAAAGAGTCAGCTCATTTTATTTTGCAAGATTACCTGAATCCAACCAGGCGAAAATGCAGGCTTCTGCGTACTTATACATATATCTGGAAGACGCATCATAACATTGGACCTTGTGTAAAGTATCATTCTATTGTAAGCCAACCTCAACAGCAAACATTATGTACAGCAATGTCTGTTAAAGTGAACTGGTTGAATGCCGTGTGAATTGCTGGACCCACATTCCTCGCTTTCTACTTATGGGGTAATCTGAAGCTAACTTCCAACTACATCCCGAAAAACCAAGAGATGTGATATTAAGAACAAAGACCTGACTATTTTCGAGGGAAGTGATCTGGCACTCAAGGCTGTATCCCGTTTTATATCAAGTGTCCTGACTAGCATAATAGAATGATATGCGTCGTGTTACCACGTTGCGTGACAGCTTCATTGATTTCGTAATTCGGATTACTCGTCTGAATCGGCTAGCTAATCGAAATGAGACGCGCTCACCGCCGTCCGCCGAAACGATGGCTCGTGTAGCACATCGTGACGAAGGTGGCAAATACTTAACCTCGGATTATCGTGCATGTCATTTGATAACATTCGTTCTCGCTGGATTGTTGAGCTGAGATTTAAACGGGTTTGGTCCAACCGCACAGGAAATGGGAGCTAATGTATACATTCCACTCAGACAAAAGGTGGATGTCTGGAACAGAATAAGTGAACTATGCTAGCGTCAGTTGCTTTTCATGGTTCAATGATAGAGGGCAGTCATGGATACAAGTGTTATGGAAATGAGTCGTTTCTCATGAGCTATGCAACACAGAAAGCCAACGAAGCTCTGAATGGTGAATTTGTGACCGTTGAGTACACTGAAAAGCGGCGTTTTTAGCTGCATTTCAGTTTTTTTCACAGCTATAATTCCGGTCTTTTGTGACATTTCTCGAGAGGTTAGATTCCATCATATGTTAGGAGACTGTAGTTTCGGTCACCAATCAGCCACAGTAGACAGTTCAGTTTCAAAACATCGCTTCGTTCGGGACCGAGCCTGTGGAACGACACTTCATCAACGTTAATTTTTGGATCAGTGAGATTGCAAGGGTAAACATGTTCGTACACATGACACTAACTAATGTAAGGTGTTTTTTTCTTCGAATTTAGAATTGGGATACAACACGATCGCACATTTGCACCTGTACAATATATGTGTTGATACAAAGACTAAAGGTCAATCAAGTCAGTCCTAAATCCAGGCTGCTTTGTGACAACCACATATGCTTGAAGCATTTTCGCTAGGCCTGGAACCCACAATTTTTTCGATATGCGCATTAAATTCACCCTAATAACGTCGGTTGACCATTTCACATTGAAATGTGGTGTGTTTAACTTGTACGAACATTTAGATGAAATTCAACCGTGAAAAATCAGGGATTTGGTTGGATTCGAGTCGGCGACAGAAACAGAATGCCCAAAGGCGGTAAGCGTTCTATCATTTGAGCTACAAAAACCGAGAGCTTAGAAACTTCACATTTAGACTCTGTTACTCACAATCTCACATGGAATCCAACAGATGATCCAACGTATCGACTGCAGGATATACGGTAGACGACGATGACTCATTGAGACTGAATTACTCACAGACTAAAATTGTCAATCGAAGTCACGATGCACATACACCGAGTTACCACTCTTAACCGCAACATTTCTCTGTTTTCTGAACTGCAACCAACCAGATGGATGTGAGTAACCCAAACAGGCTAACGGTGAGTATAACAATAACAGATGTTTTGAGAGATTTTTGGCACCATTAAACTTGTGACCACCAACGAACCAGTGGAGAGTTGTTTCGAGCCAGCTGGGCCACCTCAAGTCCGTTACCATCTGAAATTGGGGAGGATGACCTGCTAACAAACGTCAGAATGACAGTCCAGACATTCATCTTTTCGAAAACGAGTTCGTGATCACTGGAATTT
This sequence comes from Paragonimus heterotremus, assembly GCA_013368495.1. Taxonomy (NCBI): domain Eukaryota; kingdom Metazoa; phylum Platyhelminthes; class Trematoda; order Plagiorchiida; family Troglotrematidae; genus Paragonimus; species Paragonimus heterotremus. The sequence goes on from LUCH01000058.1 coordinate 275,835, forward strand.
TGGGAAGATACGTGAGCAACTTCCTTTAGCTACCGTACTCTTTTTCTCTATACAGTGATATCAAGCAGCCATTTTACGTAGGTGTATGGAATAATATTCTGACACAAGCTCATGGATCGTAAATTTGAGTTTTCCAGGTGTCTGATTTTGATAACACACAACATATCGGAAGCATCCGCTAGTGGTCACTGAAGCTAAGTGATGGTGTGTACTGTATCTCAGTGTCACATATGACAGCACGCGCTGCAAGACGGTTACAGTTAATCTGTAAGGCTTCCCATCAGTTAACTACACTCGGTAACAACCTGATATTTGCAAACATCTCCAAGAGGAAGACTCAAACTTACGCGGAATTCGAACAGGAAAAAGCCAGCGCTACATATGATCTTTTTTCATTAATACACATGCACGCAATTATGCTTGAACAGAGTAACGTAACTGATTATGTGACGAAACCAATGGGGTTGCACCTGTTAGGTGTATTTGAGAACTGACGGTCGATTGCCCCACCCATCAAGTTCTCGTATAACGATGCTTCTAACAGAACCGAAGGTGCATCCAAGCATGTTCAACAATAGAGCTACGTGCCGATATCCCATTTTCGAAGGAACAATCATCAGTTATAATGGATTGACAACTGTTCACATAACCGCAGGGAGTCTTCGAGGATGCGGAGTAACCAATCTCTCGTATCGGGGGGGGGCATCTCGATTTGGCCACGCAATCGGATGGACAACCTGGTTACATCGACTGTTGCATAATTCTAAAATTCATTCTCACTCAGCCGTTAGTTAAAACATACAGCTACTAACTTTACAGGAAATATACTCGCAGATATATTTCGACCGGTCTTATGGATTAAGTTACACGCTCTATGATTCGTTCGAAAAGGAGTGGAATGTGAATGGGTCACAGATCGCAAGTGATCAGAAAAGCGGTTGTGAATTCGCACCAAGAAGAATCCAAGTATACTCAGAAAGGTATAGCATGTTGAAAACTACAAATCCTGTTTATCTTTGCAATCGATAGTATCACTATGAATCGAACTGGTGGTTTCTCAGGCATTTGAAACCATTAAGCACAACAGTTGCACAAATTAACCAGGGATACAGTTTCACTTGCTGTTTGTATAAGAGGTCTTTGACTCGAAGTCGATCCATTGTTAACCGAAACGATTTGTAGTATTCATGACCACAGTAGATTATAACACTCTTTTACACCGATTTCATCTGAAGTCTGGAAACTTTCACATCTGTGTGTTATCAGTGTCCAGTTTCATTTACAGGCAAGTCTTATCCACAAATTGAAGACGTAACAATGGGATGTCCACTGCTGCCCGTACTTGCTGATGTGGTTAATTTGCATTTTGGGAAAACGGGTAGCAGCTGATCACTCCACAGTACTTTATAAAGGGAACGTTGATGACGCATTCTGCGAAGAAAGGTGACTAGAGATGGCACATTGACCAACTCTGTGCAAAACTCAGCAGCCTCTGACGGAGCGCCTGATGCACTATAGCAGATCAAGAAAATAGCAGTTCTCCTCTTAGGCATGAAACTGGCCGTTAATAAAGATGGACTTATTACGAAGGTGGTAGAGGAAAACAATTTGAGCGGGGTAGTATTTTCATTTAAAAAGTTTAGCATCAGCATTGCTTTAACGAGGTCTTGTTCGAACCCCATTTGATAGGATTGTACGTAACGGCTACTTCACGTTTTGTTACAAAACACACTATACAGAGGAAGGGTGAAACGGTCGGTATAGGAAACAGCAGCCCGTACAGATATCTGTCATATAGGGACGAGATTGTATCCACGCCTAACCAAGGTAGACTCAAACGTTCTAACTGAGCTACATTCGATGTGATCGAATTACAAAGCGTCAGCTAAACGACATGACTACATTGTATCCTGAGAAAAAACTACAGTCACTCACCTGCCATCTTAGCATAAATTACGAATTTACTTGTTTGTGGAGTCAGACACTTTGACCCGAAATTAAGAATGCTTAGAACACTGCAAATTGGCCGAACAACAAGAAAGTCGTCGCTGCCCAATCCTTAGTGGCTCAACGGTTCAAATAAACAAATTATATCACCAAAGTTGAGAATGCTTTTCGTATTATGTCGTTCATCCGACAAGCATATTCTTTTGCGGAGACTGCTGCCATACCCCCATTATAATATATGTATAGCATATATCATCATCATCATCATAACAGCCATGAGCCTGACCAAAAGGTACTGCGGCTCGGGCCGCCGCTCACCTCAACAGTGACGTGGAATATCCTATAAGAAAACGTTACTAAGAAGGTTGAGAATTAATAAAAGAAGACTAAGCGGAAGAACTAGAAATGGTATGGATACAGATACGCCATTGACTGCGACATATCGCCATCTCGGATAGCGTCTCTAACCAGATCAGAT
>LUCH01000058.1:296531-344111 GCA_013368495.1 Paragonimus heterotremus
ACACAACGCAGTTAACTACAACAAAATTCAATCGTCATCGATTGAAAAACGTGCTCGAGTAACGGTCACTATGCAAGGTTGCACATGTTTGTAACATTTGCTGGATAATCCAGTCAGTTTTGTTCTCGTATTCAAAAACACCTAATCTGTCCAACTCACGTATAAGACGTGGAGAATATGTATTAAAAGTGAACTTTCTCGTTTCCTCATTTTGTGAACAAGTTTTCTCACGTTGACGTCGAAACGAGGTGGTTTAACTTCTAAAGAACCACTCTGTATTTATTCGATTAAACTTTTCAACTTTCACATATAATCAAAACGTTCCCCTCGGATTCACATACCAATCAAGAAACGTGGATAGAGGACAGACCACACACATTGCCTCTGAAGCTCAATCAAACTAACCTGAGCAGCTTACAGTGGATGCAGAAAACGACTCAATCCATAATATAGCAGACTATGGGATGGTGATCTCACCTTTTATATGTTCTGCGAACTCTACCGCACATACCTGACCATTCTACCTCAATACACAGAGTCCTCTATGCCGTAAGCGTAGATCTGATAGATCTTCAAAAGTTATACGACTCCACACAACATCACGTCAAGTACATCACCTCAGCACTCATTTCATTCTTTTGTTCTCGTGTTAGTCCGTCGGACGTGGTACAGTTGTGGGACGCCAATTAAAAGCACTCACAATATGGGCAGACATACCGACAAGTTACTAATCTCACTGACATTAGAGCTAAAGACAAAAAGAGTGCATTTTGTTGTCTACTAACAGTTATTCTGGTTCGGTCAATAATACAAAGATGTTTGAAATTGTCATGCTGCTCTAAATGTAGTTTTCTTGCCAATAATCAATCATTTTTATCCAACGACCACTCCACTCTGGGCAAAATAGGTTGAGTTTGAGCATAACCACCATGGTATATATACATGAATGTATCGATTGTGCCAATCAGATTGAATGCAGTTGGTAATCCCAGCCATGGATTGCTTACACTTTCCTTCTGCTTTTTTTGTGCGTTCTGTGAATGATAGGGAAAGATGCTTTGGCTCCAAGTGTGACGTTATATCTAATTGTGCTGGGTCATTGTTATTCGACCTCTTTCACTTTTCACTTGCTGTTACGCCCCCATAATTTGCATTTTCGAGTTTTATTTAGCGTGCTGATGGACTGAGACACCTTTTCTTGCAGTGTCCTTCAAGAATAGGTACACAACAAACACAGAAGACAGCTGTTTAATGAAAAGAATATAGAATAGAAATGTCTAAAATGTTAACAGAGAATTTGATCGACGTTGGATGACTTAGAACACACTGTTCGAGGAATGGTGAACTATGAGGAGTAAGTGAATCGCAGATGTAAACCATGTGGGAGTACGGAACAACAGAGAACGAGAAGATCGTTGAATACAAACCTAACCACAACCAATCGGGCATACTGTAAACTCATTTCAACATATAATAATCAACAAATGGCAAAAACAACACGGCTAACAATTGAACACAACTTCGTTTTATTGGAACGCGGTTCGACAATCAAACAATTTTTCCGAAAGCCACTCATCCACACCGAATCAGTTAAGTTAGCGAGTAGTACAAAATGTTGCTTATTTGCTTAGAGAAGTGTGTGAGGTCCTATTCCTTAAACTAACAGATTTTACGCCAGTTGATAGTTCACGTGTACCAGCTCTGTTGGATCTTCTATCTATGTTTTTGCACGGTTTACCATCATCGTCTGTAAAAACTCATTTTTGGTCCACCTCTCTATTTCAGATTAAACACAAATAGGTTTTCCTCAGTAACAACTGGTCGTATCGTTGCTTCTGTCGTGAAAGTGACAATACTTGTGAACTTTGATATGTTGACTTTTTCTTGTGTCGTATTTGTTCATCTATGCTGATATATAAACGGTATGTAAAGATGCAACCAAATCAACCCACTGTTTAGTTTATTCCGATTCGTGATAGGAAATGAATGTTTCAAACTTGCTGTTCGCTTATGCATTAACAGCAATTCACAGTGGATATAATTTCTAATCCTAACTACGGATAACGCAGTCCATATACTCATCCTGATTAATGAGTTAACCTACAAAAATTTCGGGTTATAATTGTCAACTGCACAGAAATTAAATCTTTAATCGGAGAGAAGTGCTTCTCAGTGTACATTATAACCTCAGGGAAATGTATTGTTACTGATATCAAAATTATTTAAGATGGGGGTTAAATGTTAATATGGTACTTGAATTGAACTAAGTATGACGTACGAAACTGAAGGTTACTTGTAAGTACAAGACGACCGCAAAGCTGTATGCGACCTCTCCCATAAAATAAAGGACATTATTGATCTACATTGACCTGTCTCTCGAATAGACTATCAGGACTGTCGGTAAAAGGTAACACGGATTACTTTCAACCGTTTTCTCAAATCACGATAAGAGAAGGTGTAGAAAGAATGGCAACTTTTATTTCATAATGGACCGGTACATAAGAAATTCCCTAAGCTCGTAACTTAGCGGTGCTTCTACCCTATCCGGATTAGAAAAGTTTGACACAACTGAAAATCAACACAACAGAAAACAAACGATGAGACGGAACTTATTAACCCTGCAACTTTGAATATATCAATTACCGTGGAAACAAGATAGTGACCTACACTCGTCCACAATCCCAACAACGTTACCACTAAAATTGGTGTAGCTCATAGGATAAATAAGCAGAGTTGGAAGCAACCCTAAGTTAGTTCACTAACAAAGCATAGGACAAAATATTGCGACATCAAAATTGCGTTTTCACTGACAGACTAATAGTGTAAACTGGAGCAAATCCTTCTATGCAGGGCAGAGTAGGTATGCATTAACGGTAACAACCATAAGGAAGATATGCTAGTTAGGGATGTTTCCGATTAGGTCGTAGAAATTAAGCTCAGAGGAAATAACCAACAGCTCACTCCACACGGTTTCCACAAACATCTTGAAGTAGCTTTTGAAAAATGACCGTATTTCTAAATGATATGTGCCAACGATCATAAAACAATCATCACATTCAAGCCAAGTCTGAGTGATGTTTGCTTCCTCACAGTTAATGTTTTCTTCAATTTGAAAGCCTCAAGCCCTTAACAGAATGTAAGAAAACGCAAAACGGTAATCGTCGTGCCCACGTTGTGGTTGATTTCAAACGGTATTCGATCCCTTCGCGCGTACAAAAGCCGTTGACCTGATTTCTTCCGCTACTTTGGAATGGTGTGGTAGGGGGATTGTCTGCCACGTTGATCTCGAGGGCTCTGTTGTCTGGGGCTTCGATCCTTTCTAGTACGGCTCTGTCAGACAGACCGACAAGGAGCAGCCAGGCGAAAAACGGTTGCACTCACAGAATTGTAGGTCGCACTATGGACTTCGTAGGAGCGTTTAGTTAATTATGCTCAAACCTACGAGCATTTGGTAAACTCATTCATCGTGGCAACACCATTGTCTTTCACAAATGAAAGAGAACAGCTTGAAGAGGCCACCTCAAGCAAAAAGCAATTCGACAACTCAGTGGCATACAATTCGACAGGATAGAAAAACTTATAGTACCTTTTATGGAGTCTAGTTAGTTTTAAATATACCTACTACATGCATTAGTGATCAGAAACGGGTTTGTTTATTACAAGAACCGCGCCCCTGGCTGGGTTAGGACTTCACTTTCAGGCATTAGCTGCCGGTAGGGTCCCCAAGAAAACCCTACATCATGTTGTTTCGCAGACCGGGTTGTTCACCCAAAGATTCCGAATGTGATGCCTCAAGTCCAACCCTTTGCAGCATAAATCACCGGAAAGTGTCCGAAGGTATTATCGCATCGATAGACTAGTCCATTCATGGTTGCCATCTTCTTCTTTTAGCCCTCCAAGTTACAGTCCTTGAAGCACAGACAAGTAGGCAATATCACTTCTAATGTTCTCATCTTCGATAGGAAGACCAGCAGGGTGCTCTGGTGATGGAAACTGCTACAGATTAGTGGTTTCTTCGCAGGGCTCCTGGTGACAATGAAATCGCATTTAGTGGCCAAGCTGGAGCATGGATGCACTAAGCTGTAAGGCGAAGCAAAACTTGCTCGACTGAATTCTAGTAAATAGTCGCTTGTGTGCCGTCAGACTTAATAGTTAGTTGGTGAACGCCAGAAAGACGTTTCCGATTATCTTAACTAGCAATGCCACCCAAAATTTCTTGGGCAATATACCTTTTGAACCTGGGATAAACTAAATACTCGGAAATCCTAGCGCCTGCCAAATATATCGTTATTAGTTGACGGTGGCATCACTCTACTAAGGATTGTTGTTCACATAACCTTGATTATGCAGTTGTCTGTTATCGACTTTGTTGTACAGTGTACTCGGAAAATCGACCGTTCGTTAGCAAAAAGTAGATCATTGTAAATCGACCACAGGATGTAGACGAAAAGCTGATTAAACAACAGTGACAATCGAGCTGTCCGGGTCATATTAGTGGAGCGGTCCATCTAAGCATAAAGCAGAACCCTTGACAGCTATGCACATTTGTAGCGAAGAGGGTCTCTTTCAAAGAGACTGCAGACATGATAATAGTAAAATTCTGCCAAATCGACGGAGCTTATGGATGTATGTTAACGGTTCCCCCTTGCATCTGTATACGAAAGACCGCTGTGAACTGAAACACAAACTCAAGAAGAGTTTGTTCAAGGATCACGAAGTTTACAGGGAAGAAGAAAATACCGATAGATAAACTCTTTTCATCGATTGAGAGCTGTTTCTGTTGATTCATGATTGCAGTGATCGGTAACAAGATGCTGGTCGGGTTACGTATGAAAATTATGGCTCGCGAAATTACTGCTTGTCATAGCGACTTGACCGATGAACTGAGCAATCTGATAAACAATTCTACCGGTCCGAGTCAACTGATTTACCTGTGGATGATGGAGATATTGTGTTTGGTTATGACATTCCCGATGAACCTCCGTCAGAAACAAATGGGACTTTGGAGATTGAATTATTGAATAACAATGAAGCGCTATGTCTGGACCTTTGCTCAATGGTTCTTTTTAATAATGACAGTAAAAGACTGTCTCCGCAACTGACCAAATTCCTTGGTTACACATAGCAGACTGAAGAGAAGTCCCATAATCGTACTTAGCAACAGTCCTTTTCACTTTCGAGGAAGGTTACAGAAAAGCATGCGACAATCAAAGAGGTAATAACTTTGAAAATATCACATCCAACATGTTCATTTGTCATATAATACGGTGACTTTCAAAACAATGATAGAACCAGCTAAGAGAGAACCAGGCTGGTTTCCAATGTGGTCGTAAGTGTATCCACCTAACTTTTACCTTGAGAAAGACAATGGACCATCGGCACTCTTTTCCAGTTTTATCATTTTTTGATGTAAAGGCTGTTTTCGACGTAGATAATAGACCTGCTCTTTGGGTCTGTTCCAACCGTAGAACAGTCCCAGTATGATATGTTGATTTGCAGAGATTGTTATGCTCACTCTGTATGCCTTTATGAGCATCTATCTCGAATGTTTCCCACTTCAAGTGGCGTTCAACAGGGGGTGTTCAGCACCACCTGTCTCCAGATCTATACAATGAACGACATTCAGGAAGGGGCGATCACCGATAGGGAGTATTTCGGAATGCAGCTTCCGCCAGGTCATTGACATTGAATTCGTGGATGAGACTACTTTATTTACTTCTTTTGCAGAAAATGCAGAGGCGCTGGAAACTGTTGGTCAATGGTACTACTGAGTATTAGAAGAAACCGTTGGGTGGACTGCAGACCACATCTCTGGCTGGAAACTTTATCTGGCATAGCAGTATGTCACTGTCAGTCGTGATTCTGTATCTGTATGTTTGCTGATTCTTCTTATATTCACCGATCTCCACCAGTTGTCTATTTAGTTTTCTCCTTTTTACGTTCGTACTTGTTCATTACTATGCCATCTGATGGACTATTGACAAGTTTAACTACAATCCGAACCATATTATCCAAAGATACGGCATAAAACTGAAAATGTCCATAAAGATGGGTTTGGACCTCTTTTGCTTTGCGTTGAACACCGTACTTTTCAGAAGGTGTGGCCAGTAAATGTCGGATGAGTCGACATCTACCTGCAAGATAAACCTCGATATCGAAATCTAGTTTCCTTCGGTCATCACCAAAGTACATACAAAAATGGCAAGAAGTATCGCAATGTGTGCAATGTATGTTCAGGGGTAAACGACTCAGGTTTTGGCAGCCCCCAACAACCGTTTGTCTTCTGTGTCAGACGTCTTTCGGAAGTGAATATTTCCAGAAAAACACATATGATTAGAAAGCATGTAAACTAACAGTACTGATCGCAACTGACGAACTGTTTAACTCAGCGGAGAAGTTCGAAGCTTCACTTGATCAGTAGCACGTACGGGACGGCCATCCAGCACACAGTTCTCATAGTCACCAGATATGCTTGACGTGTGCATTTCCATTTCATTTCTGTTGAAGATCTGTCAATGTGTGACTGACAAATAAGAAGTGGACAATCACTAATGTTTCACTTACATTCAATCTTTTTCCTACGAGCAAGGACGTTTCTATTACACTAACGGACTATCCAACACATACTGTTTTCAGAACAACACAAAGACTTGATCCTTCCATTTTCGGTATAAAAAGACGAAAATATAGGAAATTTACATGTTACCACACAAAAAAACATTGACGACACAGCGTATTGTGGACAAGAGCCTGAAATCCTAAGTGACCAAATGCCATACAAGAACAGATCTTTCATGCACCAAAATCAGTGTTTACTGTGTGATACACAATCATAAAGGAACTGTCATTCAAACACAAGTGACCAACTTTCTACTGATGTAATCGCTATCACTACAATGAGATTCATATTTTTCTAAGGCAACATGAGTTATGCTCAGTTGCTGGTACTGTTGTTAAGCGTTGATCGAATAGGGTCGATGTTCTCTAATGAGTAGTGCACACTATGAGTATTGCTCTGTTTCGGAGAGTTCGTACTCAATCAGACATGTAGACTGTAACATCTCGTGACACGAAACCGAAGATGCTTAAATCGGTTCGAACCGCTGGCAAAGTACAATTCCGATGAGATAGGGACAAGAAAATTCGACGTCACACAGATAACCACAAACGCATCTAACACGTTCGCCAAAGTGATCAATCGTGAAGTCTTGAAAAACTGAGATGATCCTTTTCTCGGTCTTATAGATCAACACAATACTATTCCAGCTCAAACACGAGTTCCGGTTTCAAATCCATCTGAGATAACGAGGAAGAATCGTCAATCCATAGCTTTATCAAAGAGCGAATTCAACTGTACCGCAACACTAGGAACGTAAATACGCGTTTATGAGGTACAGCACATGTTTGGCAACAGACTTGAAAGAGTTCTGGCCAGAGCAGCATGCTGACCAACTTGTCAAAATGTTCATATGTTAGAAGCGCTAAAATATATCGGTTCTGATGCCTCGATGAATCAAACACTAAGCATGGAAAGTGAAAGACAGAGCTACTAGATTGGTCTGTCGACGAAGTTCAAATACATTCTGGTCTCTTACATCGCCGAATGAGAAGGATTTTGAGCACCAAATCCGGAGCCCCTGACTCGACAAATAGGCCTGCGGAGCAACAGTATATAAAGGTTTCGTGGAAAACTCCATCCAGAGACATTGATTCGAATGTTTGATTTATTTGAAAGCGTGAATCAATCTTAACCTGCGAACTCAGTGATTGGGAAGTTGATGACCAATTTCGATTACTTTTGCGTCACGGTCAATTGTTGTCGATCAAAGTATTCCTGATTTGAAAATAGCTTTATTGAATTCCCGCTTGATTATGTAGAAAACATCAACGATGTAACTAGAGCAAAATATCTGGTTGACAGTAACAAACGTAATTCTGCAACGGGATGAGCATAGTCGATACCAAATCACAACCGTTAATGTACCCCGTTAGTGATGTGGTCTCTTTTGCAAGGTTGTTGAAGATATGCGGTTTCGAACCGCTCAAGGTTCGGTTTTAACCAATCGATATTTGCAACAAATCTCGGTTAGGAATGTATCAAAGTGCGGAGCATCACTCAAGGGCTCTTAAAACTTTATGCATTCAGTGACCGTTCATTTCAACTATTGAAGCACATAACGAAGGGGAGTGCATGAGTCAAATCGATCGTGGGGCCATTCCTCCAGTCCACTGTGGTCGAGCCATCGTCGTCCGAATGTCTCATGCAAATGTTCTTACGCATTCAGTGCGCTGTGTGGGGTTTCTCCATACTGATGAGGTCAATAATACACACGTACCTTCATTTTTTGCAACACCGTAAAAAAACATTTTTCGGAACATTCCGATATAAGAATATCCGGGTTTGTACACGATTATGGGAATTTCGGTCACTCCTGTAAAGTTACAATATAGAAAAAAACGCTACAATCGGCGTTCAAACAAGCCCTACGCTTTAGTCTATGTTAACGTCGAGTTGAAGGAAACCGAAGAGGATAACTGATGTTCTAAAAATACGGTTTCTGCGCTATTCCACATAGAAAAATTAGTGTTTCGTCAATAAATGCTGTCAAGTAGATATCCTTTTTAGATAGCAATCACGTGCGAAATGACTCGAGCCTGGCATCATCCGGTAACTGGAGAACCTGTAATCGAGCCTCCGAATATAGCCGATAATCCTAGCTTTTGTGTACAGTTGATTTTCATGGGTTACATTCTTGATCGACCCAAAGAATGCAGAGTTGAGAGCTACTTTTTATCTTACACTTACAGTCAGCACTGAAAGGATGAAACGTAGCATCCGCAGATTTAATGTAAAGCAGGTGTCGTACATGATCTCTAAATCCATTGAACGGCTGATGTAAAAAGCTGTTCAAAAAGCAATGTTCATGGCCCCAACCGTAAATCAGCAAGTTATTGAGTATTACTGTGTCAATTTTCTTTTGAGGCCACAGGAAGAACTCAAAATAGTCATAAACTTAGCATTCAATGCGATCTCTGAGACTAATTTCCCGTGTGTTCTCTTGTGTTTACGAAGAACATTTTTTCGTAAACAAAACAACGGACAAGATCTCAAGAATCTCGTACGGATGTACAGGTAGCCCTTTTATTCTGTCAGGGAAGATATCGCTGACCTGCCGGTAAAACAGCACATTTTCAGCGTTAATTGTATAGTTAGTAATGTGTTGGCTGTAAAAGATGTTTAACCAAGGACATTCGTGTGAAAATACAGAGCAGTGAACGAAAAAACTAGTTTGCATGGCCGATTTTTCCTCAAACCCTTGACAATAATGTAGTAAAATTCTTTTTAATAACACATCCAGCATAGTGCATGTACACATTTCAAATAGTCGCTTCTAGATCCGGATTATCCTGGCGATAAGATCCGTCCGTTAGTTTTCAAGCGTTCCAGTAGTGTTATCAAACAAAGTTTCACGCTATTCAATAGTACATTTAATCAGTCTAGACTGAAGTGCAGAAAGTGAACAGCATCGCTATCGAGCGCTATCATATCGTGTGCAATAATGTACAGTTAAGTAGTTACTATGGTGCCGATTTTCGTAACTTTAAGGGTGTGTGTGACATTGGAGGCAAATATGTACTATGGAGATGTAACCATTTTGCATCACTAAGATCAATGACAAGGTTTCGTTTTCGCTTCTCGCCGTGTACATTTTAAAGAATTCTTCAACGTTCCTCTGGAAGCAAGTGAAAACAGGAAACACAGACAACAAGCAGAACAACACAGCTCAATAACAAGACCACAAAGTTGAAACTTTTTTATGCTGCCTAAAGTTTACGCGACACAACTTCATCACATTACGTCATACCCTAGAAGCATAGCATGACGTGTGTCAATTACTCTGGAAAAATCGCTGGTCTCTAGAAAGTCCACTACTACGTTACAAATCTAGTTCGCACATGAATGCAAAGTTTTATTGTTTGTCGTTTGGTGAGAAAACTGACGTGATAACAAATTCCGCTAGAGATATATCATATTTTTGATACTGTTCATTTCTATTTCTTGATGCATGCTGCTTTGTAACTCTGTGTGGTCTTTCAATCCCATAGGTGGTTGTCGGTAGCCAGCTGGTATACATCGCAGAAGGTGGAGACCAAAGCACTGGGAAGATGAAGCCTAGAGGTTTATGTAAAACGCGCGAACACATCCATATAGATGGGCGCGATCGTGTTTACAGAGTTGAGTTGGGTCCGATCACTAACAGTACTCGGTTAGACAGCCCGTTTCGGGTAAGCCTTTTGAACAGGCATTTAAAATCAGTATTCTGTTGTCGGAAGTTCACTATTAGGATGATCGATATCTGCGATGTCGAACTTGAGCTGTCTTGTGATTCTGTTTGTCCACATAGACCTAAGGTGAGCTTTGACGCCGTTGTGGACCGGCTGAAACACACACGTTCTGATATCAAACCTTTGACGCTGGTGGTAAATTTATGACGACAGAGCTATCCATGGAATGTCTGAGTGTCATCTCAATCAATGGTCATGAATTTGTGCAGAAGTAACAATGCTTACACTAAGCAGGATTCATGTCGATACGCAGCATGTGAACAAGAATGAAGTAGACTTCAACAAGGACTGATAATTGTGTTCCGGGTATGTTGAGAAATCGGAGTTCTTTTATGGAAGAAGGTATCGATTCATTAGTCAAACTGACGGATCAGCGAGCGATAACGAAATTCAGCCCGAATGGAAGTAAACGACTGCTATCAGCAAATTGTCCAAAGTCGAGACAGAGCCCATTGATTAGGCCATATTCCAACATAGTTATACACTGGATCTATCCACATCTCGAAGACTGAACAAAACAGCAGAGAAAAGCAACTGAAATCAGCCTGACAGATTTAGTGGCACGAGATCAAGAGTTCAACTGTCAATCCAATCAAAAAATGAGGAAAATGAGGAAAAACAAACTTTGTTCTCTTGCATTTCAGTTCGCCACAAACGTACACAATATTCCTGCACTGAGACGTGAAAATATTTGCAGAAGAACGATTAGACAGACAGCTAATAATTGTTAGCACCTACAACTGTTGAACCCGTTTGGTCTGAAAGTCGAGTGTAGAAAATTGTGGAATGGAAGGTTGTCAAGAAAAAAGATGAAAAAGAATAAATGAGAAACAAATCGAGAATGATGGTAATGACGAAATCAAGAACGAGTGCATAAATGCAGTTAAACACATGCTAGTCTCCAAGGGAAAATAATCACGTGGATTGTATATTCCACTCACTCAAAGACAAGTCGCAAGTAATATGCAGTCTCTTCGTGTCAGATGCATTGATTGCACCGAAATACCGGTCAAGAGTACCAAGGAGAGGACCATATACATATGGTCTGCAACTGCAGCTTTATATGAAACTAGATTTCCCCGAAATGAACTTAAAAAAGACAAACCAGTAAGGGTACATTTCATGAACGGATTTTGCTGTATCTTATCCCTCATATACTACAAAAATGGGAATTAAAAAATATGCACCAACTCGTTACTTACGGAGGTGTGGAAATAATTCACGAGACCTACTCAAGGACGATGATATCATGATGATCTTCAACAGGCGACTAACTTCCACTGTTGAACGAGTTTTCCACGAACTAGTTATCAGTTTTGACATCACTAGAATACAAACGCCTTCCTCCGTAGGAGCAGTTCCACCCACATACATAGGAATGACAGAGAGGCGGCTACAAGCGAGGATGGCAGAACATTTGCGTATCTATGCAACCGTGTCAGTCAACCAATTGAAAGTTGTGCGGATGAATCCAAAGGTCATCCACAAAAGACCGGTTTCATTCATTGCGCGTTATGTGCTCGAGACAAACCACAATACCGGCAGTCCGTCGGCACTCTCAGTCATCTATATGCACTAGCATAAAAGCTTACTTTATTTTGTAGGGGCAACTGCGATTAAACGATTGAAACCACCGTTGAGTTTGCCGAAGTAACTGCTCGTTAAATTTGAACTATTTCGGTAGTGCTCAGGAATTTTTCCACACCTGGACAGAGCACTCCATAAAGTGATGACTTGAAAAATATTTTTTTAATTTTCCTTTCTGTAGTATGTACTTGATAAGATGTACCGAAATCCGTTCAAACAAAGATTGTACAATGTATCACTGTCAGTATATTCAATTGTTTTTCAGAGCAGTTTACACATAGCTGAAATTTACCTGAGTATCTACACTCCGCTGCCGGACATTGATTTACATAATACACTATGGATAACATGGTTTTCATTGGTCGCAGAATGTACACTATTTGTGTCTAATTAACTGTTATCACTACGACTGAAAAGCAATTTACAATTCGTTTGTTTCTGATGCGAAGTCGTAAAAATGACCTTGAACAAACTATCAGACCAACCTACAGATGTACGCTGATTCCATTTGCCAAATTTACAAGCACACTACAGTCCGAGAGATAAGCTAGTGCACAAACGGAAGTGTGCATACTGTGTTGATCTACTGACAATCAAGAGACAGTTGATCAGTCACCTTGATGCCAAAACAACACAAATGAAAGTAACTTATTCTTGAATCTACCATGTCTTATTGCGTGCAGGTTGAAGAAACTGACGCAGTAGTACATATGAGAGGTGACTAACCGACCTCGCAAATCAAACTGCCTTGTCATTCTCTTGACTGGTCCACCGCCATATGCGAATGACTAAAACGGATGACTACCGTCAATTGTAATCAAGCAAGCAAAACATAAAATCCTTTTAATGGCAGTTAACGCCACAGACTATTTTCCATTGTAGCAACCCACGTTTACACCGACCACTCTAACAAAAACTACACAAAATACTCTACCAGACTATCTCCTATCACGACCGCACGTTTAGCGTCGGCCAGGGTGAACCATACACCTCAGTGAAAATGTGTTACTCTTATTGACGAAAAGGATTTCGGTCTAAATAGTTCAGTTTCGTAAGGACGTTACCGACATGGCCTTCGGGAAAAATAAACGTGTGAGGACAAGAAGATCAGCGACGTTTAATCACTGATGATTTGAGATCTGTTTCAACGACGTTTGTGAATAAATTGGTTTTCCAAGATAATGAACAGGGAGCATATACATACGGACCCTACGCACTAGGACGATTTGTGTTGTCGGTTCAAACATCATGCGCGCTGGGGAATGCAAAGTTTCTGTAAGACAAAGTATAAATCCCAAACAACGAGAGTGGAGGTGCTATTTCGTACAGTGACACTTGAATGGTCACCTACTTCCACTTTCAGTCAGTTTAACTGTCCGTGCTCCAAATATTAGAGGATTTTTCTTGTCCAAGAAAGACAACATTACTTTCAAATTTGGTTCACTTTGGGCAATCAGGCTACAGTGAGTGTTGGGCGCTCAGTCGATTCACCAACAGTCAGAAGCTTAAGTCGCTATAGTTGCCCAGAAAGATTATGTAGATAGAACGGCATACAGGGGAAAAGACAGACCCTACTCCGCGTCAGATGTCGACTAATTCGGAGTGAGCCAATCGGAACGATATACGCCTGTTGAGTATGCTTGTGTGCTTTACGACAGGTCAGTCTAAACGTGTTAGTTGGAGGGTTAAGTTGAATCAGTCTCACTGTTTGATACGTTGTCAGACTAGCTTTCACAGTGGAGTGGGACTACTATGGAGCTTTGACTGAATACTCTTCAACAGACCATAAGAAAGTTAACCCGAAAAGTGTATTAAAACAAAATGACGGTATTACGCCGTTGATCTGTTTTAAAGCTAAAACTTAAATGCTAGATTTGAATGATTTTTAAAGGCGCCCTCTTACCATAATTTGACACTTCTAAGCAAACTTGAACTCTAGTTGAAATTTTATTATGATGTGTACTTTTGAATGCACTCCAAATAGTCATAAATTGACACTGTCAGGTAGCCACCTCAAGTGTTTGCTTAATTCAACAGAATAAGCGGAATTTCGGTGAGATCGATTTACTTGGTCGGGAAGTGAGGTAAATTGAGTTAACATTTTAAAGTGAAGTTAAATGTTAGAAAACCACAAGAATAACTTCTAGATTTTCGGAATTTGAAAGAAAATATTTGAGGTTCCGTCTCACGGAAATAAGTACCGTTTTATAACAACTTATATTGAGTTTGTATTCAAGCTTTGCACAGGTACCTTCAAACAGTTAAGCAAACACACAAACAACTGTAGTCCCTTCATCCTATATCGATCTTGCTATGAGAAAAAAGCAATTCCAAACAGCGATCAGTTTTGTAAGGAGCGGTTCAGAATTCGATGGACATTTTGTGGCATTGTAATGTGATATATCTAACCCCTACAGAAATCGTCACACAACAACCACTGCTATACGTTTTTAAAGCTTATCAACAAAAAAAGTGGCAGTTACTCCTAAGATGGCCGTATGCAGGCGATCCGCATGCAGTGGACAAATCAACAAGTGTACCCCTAGTTCATGTTCTGCTCGATCAGATATCTAGATTTAAGCTTGGGCGGAACTGCAAGAACATGGGTTCGTCAATCTCACTGCTACTATGTCGTAGGTACTAGTATGGCAGTATGGGCACGGATGACAGGACAGCCGCTTAGAACTTTCGTACTAAACCTGGACATTATTAAGGTACTGTATGCAATAGTGACGTTATTCGTTGTCGTGGTGTTACCCACCGAAGTCAAATGTAATCTGCAGACTATCAACAAATGTCAGGTCCTTCAAACCGGAGGTAAATTAGACACAAGAGTAAGTGAAAAACTGTCAGATGATCAAAAATCACTTAGACTAGAACTTATTAAAAATGAGAATGATCAGCCCAGCTTGGCAGGAATACTACAACCTACAAGCGTGCAGAGTTCTCGATTCCTAGCACTGGGGAAAATCAGTCAACGTACAAGCGGACCCTAAGCCTGTCCAGGAAGTTTGCAGAAACCGAAGTAATGGGCAATTAGATCAGTCAAGAACGTCACCCAGTCAATAGGCGATTCATAAACACATATTTCAACCAGAATATTTGACCGTCGACAGTTTACGTCAACCATAAAATACGGTGTTCACAATGCTCAAATCACTTCATCTGAAGTTGAACTGATCGCATTACCACATGATAACGAGAAGTTTATAATTTAAACTACAGTTTGAGGAACAGCTCGACAATAACATACTCATTCTGGGCTACAAAGATTCTCAACTGTGGTGGTCTTAACGTTCAGTTATCAATTCATTTAGGCAGGGTTAAAGCTGCGTTGTTCCATTTTTTTTCTGTAGAACCAACGTATCATAGGTTGCTTAAAAAAATAGACTGCTGTGCAAAAAAAAACGCGTAAAACAAAGTGAATTATTGAAAAAACACTACAGTTTATTAGCAGTTTCTTTTCCGATATGTCACAACGGCGTCATTTCATATGTCTAGCATACGGGCAAGAGTATCTACAAATCATCACATTGTTCAACACTAAAAAAGGATAAACATACATATTAGAGAAGTTTGGTCAGCGCAGAGCGAGGATCAATAAAGCAAGGTAGTCTGTCTGTCACTAAAACAGTTCGTCCACACTACTGATGGAATAACGGAATGAGCCAAATGAAGGTGGTCTGTACAATAGCAGATTGAAAACAAAACTAGCCGACAACCGACCATTCAGGTGCTTGAAAAACGCTTAAGTAACGTTGTTGGTTTTGACACCACAAAGTTGTTGCGATCGCATGGCCTCTTAGGTAACTGAACCTGAAACTGGTAGCTGGTAGCATTATCACAACAGACGAACAAATTTGGTACATAAATGGGCCTCCGTCAAGGACTGCAATACTCCGTTAACATCAGACCATTAGTAGACTGTTAACAACACATCATTTGGCTTCATCCTTTTCACAACAGAGTAGAATAAAATCCCTTCAGTAGGTCTGGTGTTTGGAGGGATGGGCACGTGGTAAATCGAGCACTTAGCACGTTTTGATACTGAGAAAACAAACTGGTCAACTTTATCGAAGGCTTCGAATGAACTGCTGAACGAATGGATCAATAGGGATGACATGTTACGTTTGAATAAATGCAGACGCAGGCTGACGACTTTCTTGATTGGCACTCCACTGTAGTTTTCTTCCTTCACTACGAAATAACACAGGTATGTAGACGGGAACTGTTAACGGTCGTCTAGTTGGAAAGTTTATGTTATGATACCCAAAAAGCTAACTGTGCACAGTTAGCAATATGCCTCTAGGGGGGGACATTGGTAACAAACAAATTCACAGTCTCTTAATCATTACTCAGCCCTCTGCATCCTACTTTTAATGATCCCAATCCAAACAGACACTCACAATAGCCTTGGTTCAATGTAATTTCAATGTTTAACACAAAAGTTACTGCTGAACAGATCCTGGCACGTATAAACATGTCAATTGATAAACTCTGTAGTTGTTATTGTGGCTGTATAGCTTTACAAATCAATTCAAAGCAACACGGCTAAATCTCTCTGGATAGACCATCCGCAGAGTAATTAGTTCAAGGTCATCACATAATGTGAGCTCACCTTCAACAGTACGGTTCCACATCAGATGTGTGATAGTCTTTCCTTGGCTGATAGGGACACCCTGAGCATAAGCATCCTGCAAAGCGTCTGTGTATAGTTTGACCGCATCATGAAACAAGGCAACAACAGTACGAACCTAGAAAAAAGTGTAGATATGACTCAGCAAAAACTGAACCAGATACATCGAAGTCAAAAGAAATAAAAGCTTTCAGAGGTTGTTACTCCATCATTAATGGTCAGCATGAGACAATTGTTTCTAAATTTATTGATGCGTCCTAGGGTGATTGTGCTCTCATACATTCTGATTCAAACACAATGAACCGCGAAGGTAAACTTCCTAATTAACGCACTTCGAAAGAAATGTGTTCAACCTCACATAGAATAGCTCACCAGTATTGTGAACATTGCCCGGATTTGAGCTTGTACAAATGGCGTGCTGCCCATTACTCTGGTGGTCTCATGAATGAATCGCCAGTCATAAGGAATGCTTGGCTACACGATCCTGTCGAGAAGTAAAACGCCACCTGCCTCGTTACTTCCAACAGTCAGTATTAAAAGCTATGGAAAACTTAAGTCCCAGAGAGAATTCGTGATTAAGTTCCTGTCATCCGCCAATCCAGATTTGCCGATACGTGCTTTTTACTATTTATTGTTGGCATAAAAAATGGACAAAGCGGTTTTTGGGTCCAAAACCACACGGATCACACATACACAAGAGAAGCTACCATAACTTACTTAGCACGCACCAGACTTGGCAAGTACACCAGTATTGATCTTATCTCGCTTCGGTGACCTTTGTTAAATATCGAGTACTCCTGTAATAATGAACATTGTTAGGTTAGCGCACGCAGCTCTACGATATTGCTCGGGTGAACTTTGCACCTCAAGCAGTGTGTATGACTGGACACCGAAAAGAACCAACATGACGCTGCCTCGAAAAGATCCGTGATCTTCTATCCGATCATAGTAACACCGATGTTTCGGTGCAGGCTGCTGAAAAACTCCGTGATATGTTCTTGTTGAATTTGCTCGTCGTACCTTTGGAAGCGCTAATCTCGAGTGCGATATTGACCATAATTCTGTGATCCTGAAAACCATTCAGCCAATGCGACCACAAAGGCATTAGATGGGATTGAGAATAGATGATCGATCAGGTAAATTTAAACAATCAACATTTTAAGATGACCCCCATGCTCATACCTAGCGAGTGCACTTAGAATGTCCGACAATTCTGGTAGAGTAGGTGTTCTTGCAGTGGCTTCGTGTAGGTCGATTCATTATCAATGCGATCACTAAAATCTAACACATTTCCTCCAAATAATCGGTTGGCCACACACCGATTTACCGCTGCGACATCACTCTGCAATGTTGGGAAGTGTATTTCATTACTCAATGACCCACTCTGAAAATTCTACCCATATGCATCAAAGGACACGTAAGCAAAGCGGGCGATAATAAGCGACGTAGTTTTAAAAAAAATCGAACATCACCAGCGACTAATCACAGCTGTCGCATTCCCATTGACTTTCCAGCCGACTGTTGTTGAAAAAGAACACCAGACTCGAGTTTTGCTCTTGTTACAGTTCCTCAGTAGTGTATAACCTTGCTACGACCGAGATTAGAACTCCAGCCAAGCCTTCATGAGTCAACCGTTTCGACCACTGTGCCAGTGACTTCACATTAGGCACAACTGAAGCGTGGCCAGAGTTTTAATCCCGGTCGTGGCAAGGTTATGCACTACCGATGAGCCCTAATGAGAGCGAAACTCGAGTCTAGTGCTTCTGCTGTTCGAAAGGGGCTGCTTGGAAAGTCTATAGGAACGCTACAACTACGATCACTTGTGAGTAATGTTCAATTTATGTAAAAACCAAAATCCCCTACTACTCATCAGTAACATAGTTTTTATTCGCTCCATGGATATTCACGTCATGCATATATGTAGAAGTTCAACCATTATACAAACTCGAGTGAACAGCGCGGGCTGAGATCCGAAAAACAATGCTGGCTAAAATACTGTGTTCTGAAACCGATTGAAATACTGATCGACACAATGGATGACAGTGGATATTGAACAGAAAATGCATCCATAAGAATGCGGTATTCGAAAAACAGTCTGAACTTCATCAATCTCCCGGATATACGGTATAATGCTGAGTAAAAATATCAGCTGATAAAAACTTCATCAAGCCCTTATGAATGTGGTTACACAAAGAAATCGCGGTTTACTGTTGGTCTGCAGTGGTTAGACAAAGTGAAATTCTAATTAATCGGATACTCGAGTTAAGGTCAACTCAATAGTCTAATGTGGTCAGTAAACTTTCGTCACGTGCACGCACGCTTATCCAGCGCTTGCTCTTGTCTATTCTGTTGGTGTGTCGGAAATGGAGCCGCCACAACTGACAGCAATAGACAATCTCAGCTGGTCTAAATTGCCACGTAAATTCAAATCCATGAGACGACAATTTGCTTTTGGCTAACCAATCTACAATAAACTTGACCTTGAATCAATTGTGAACCAAGAATCGCGTGCGAAACAAGACAACGCAGCAAATGTCCAGTGTTTTAGTTGATTGAATTTCTCCTGCATTACACAGGGCGCAGGATGTGAAAACAAAATGATAAATTGAGTGGCATCTCGAATAGACGTTTCTCAAGGCTTCATCGTTCATTGGAATAACCAATTAGTCCACGAAATCTAACGAAAGTTAAGAGGATGTCGCGGCAAGTTTCATGGGGAAATTTTTTAAAACTAATTGAACAACGGCACAATCAGGTGTAAAAGGGAGTAGCAAAGACGGTTGAAATGAATGACATTGGTAGTTCTCATTCGAAAGCGAGTTCAGACAAACAGTGGTATGAAGTGACAGACAATAGATTAGTCCTCAGACGTGAAAAAAGTAGAGCAAACGTACTCACTGACTCAAGTTCAACATCTCAAACATGCTCACAAGACCACCCAATAATTAGTAGATTATCCCGTAACAGTAAGTTACTTACCGCCCGTTCTGATATCTTACCAACCGGCACAAATACCCATCACCACATTTAAAATTTACTGGGGGTCTTAAAATCATTTCCAAATGACCAGAAAACGTCTGAAAAGAATCTCAAAAAACCTGAGACCATCCGTGTCGTTGCACTACCTTAAACCTATAGACTACCACCAACGGAAGTAAATTACGTAAGCGGTAAAATAAACACGCACGTGCTACGAGCGTATCTCTTGAGATTGCATGTTGGATCTGCTCTGATTGAGCGGGTATCACGGTTTCAGGCATACACAGCCAGCTGCCATTGCAGGGAAAACAACGCCCAGTGTAATTGGAAAAGACCGAATTTTGAGTTAAGATCAAACTGATTTGAGCTTACGGAAAACTAACAAACCCCATCAGAGATCCATAGCTTCCTGAAAGGCACATGCCCATCGGTGAATTATAACAAAGAAGACAATCAACAGTTTTGTATTTGCAAGAGACAATCCTGGCGTCCATCGACTTATGTTTGTTACAACAAAGAAATCAACAATAAGTGTTTTAACAAGAACCATCGAAAGATGACAGGATGGTCGACCCGTCGCACTCACAAACCGATTAAGCGTCGTTTGAGATGGACAAAGTCCCACTTCTCATGAGAATCCCAGCGATATATAGTTCAAATGACCCTGATGCACGGAACTAGGGCCGATATGATGTCAGAAGTGAGGTGATGTGTTTTACTAAAACATTTGATCAGTTAGGGTACGGGATGCATTTAAAATTACAGAAAGAATGTAAGGAAGAACGAAAAGTAACTTTCCAAATTTAACTCACGAATTCGTCACAACCAATTCTTCCATTGTACTCAACATTTTTTCAAAATTAAACATTTCTGCTTCAGTTGCTGTATTTAAGGTTTCTTAAGCAGCAGTATTTTTACGCCCAAATGAATGAGCTAGGTGTAAAAATCGGAGAGAAGCTATACTTTTTTTGCGCGGTGTATGTACCGCAATCCCTCAATTTGTTAAACATCTTCATGATGAATACCGACGTACAACGCGCACTTTTGGGTTCCTGGATTTTTTTCCCACTGGAAATATTTTCTACTTTCCATTCTGCAGCAGACATCTGGTCTGGCTTCATACAGTGAACACCACGGGCGACCGCGCAACTTACCCAAAACCTCAATCCGTTTGAAAAAAAAATAAACGAACTATGCATATCCTCTTTCGATATATCTCACCGGGGTTCACCGTGACGCATGGTGTTTCAGTAAAATCTGTCGATCTTTCCACTGTCGCAAGCGTTCAGCACAATCTAGGTCTCTTCTACCATCGGTGTTAGTCAAGGTATTAAAACAAGTGACTATCAGGATAACAGAAATCTACATGAAAAACTGAGTAACAGAAAATGTAGCCGAAATGATAAAGTCATGAGACAAAAGGGGAAGTTCAATGCAGTCAACGATAATATGGCTAAAAACTGATCCAAATGCATTACAGAAAAATAATTAGAAAGAGATCTGTGGGAAAATGATAAGTGTAGTTCAAATGAGGCATTAGAATTAGAATAAATTGCTCATCTATGGTCGGATTAGAAAATACATGAGTGGTTTCTTCCTCTGGAAGCATCCTCGTTTGTTGTTGATGATTACGGAAGGGAGTTGGAGTTGACGAAGACTCACAAGGTCAGACGTTTATGAGCCTATAAGAAATAGCTACGCTCTGTGTGTAACTGTTTACGATCAGTAAATTATTCAAACTCCTCTTTTAGCCTGTTTTAGCTCTATTAAACTTAGAAGCTGCGTTAATCTCAACGAACCACACTGCAGATGAGCATCTAGCTACGTTTGATATCAGTACAACTGAAGATTTGCATCAACTAACCCGTCAGTTGAAACTAATAGAAAGTGTACCTTACTCGAATACTTCTAAACTGTGGACATCCAAGTTGTTTAGCAAAGTCAGGCAAAAAAAATTGTATTACATACTTCAAGAAGTGATTATTCGGCACTTGCACGACCGCACCCTTAGTAGTACATGAGATCATATCAGTAGAGTAGTTTGGCAGATTTGATGATTCAGATTAAACCCAGTTGTGAAGATTCAGGGCTCCGGCTGGATTCGAACCAGCGACAGAAACAGCAGATCTAAACGTGGCAAGCGCTCTACCAGCTGAGCTACGCCAACAGCTCGGAAATTTCAAATTTGGACTCGGTTACCCACTCGTCCCATTGCGTCGTATGGAATCCACCAAATGATCCAGTGGATTGACTGCCCTGAGACGATTTCTCGAACAGTTCACCTTGGAATCCACCAGTGCGACTGTTGAGCATAGAGCGCTTGCCCCATTTAGGCATGCTGTTTCTGTCACTAGTTTGAATCCAGCCGAATTCCTGACTTTTCACAACTGGGTCTCACCTAAATACATGAGATTGTTTTGCAAATGTGTCAAAATAAAAAAGAAACTCTGCGATGTAGGGTATAACAGACAAACAGATGCATGGTTTGGACAAACGAAAAGTTGTAACGCGATCTAATTGAACAGGTGGATATAAACTTAGGAAGAGTGGAATACAGAAAAACGACTAGAATCAGACAAAACTTCGGATCCAAACTGCTTACATTCATCGGTTTTTTCTGAAAGAAAACAATAAACTTGAGACCTAAACAGAGAAATACCACCGTTATATAAATGTCTCGTAGATCTGGAAAACAGTTTAAAATTAACGGTCAAAGGTCCACACAAAAAAAATATACGGGAAGAAGACAACGAGTGGGTGCAATTATATTTCCAAAAGGCAAGATAAGAGTAGAGGGGAGTGAAACCGTTTTTTTCACGTAAAACGTTGATAACTCGGTGTTAAGAAAGAAAAACCACGTTGAACTGTAGCTCAATGTAACAATTTTATCATTTCGGGAACTGAGTTGAATCTTATTTACGAGATGAAGTTAGGAAGTCATTAAAAAGCCGTTACTCATTCGTTATTCTAGCGAGTAAATGTAAAACATGATCGTAATTAGACGCATTGAACGCTGAATAGACTAGCCAGTTCAGTAAGATCATTGTAAAGAGCAGAGAAGGAGGAGATCTCTGAATATGATAGCATCTGCATGTGTTGGTAGAAACGAGTCTTTTCGAAAAGATATGGAAATCACATATGGGTAAGGAATTGCACAATATAATCAAGCAGATAAAAACGGGATGCTTTGTAGCTGATCCGATCGCATTAGCAAACATATTACTTGCTGACTAACAACAGGAGTCCTTAAAATTCGTGTCAATAATTTCATTGCCAACTCAACAGCTTAATTGGCTGTTTACAACTGTAGATCAACTAACCATCAATCTGAACAACACAGCTTTCAATATCCGAATGCAATCAAGTCTCTTGCAACAGAATTATTCTAAAATGTTCGTTTTTCTGATACCGAATAGTGTTTGCCCTTTAAGTGACATTGATTATCACGCGCAAACACTTCTAATCGACCCATGGTTTTGTGACAGACTTGTTTCTTATTAAACATTCAAATATAAACTCAAATGGTCCAAATGTGGAGAATCATATAAGTTCGTAAAACAATCACGCAACTATTGAAGCACGTAATTCAACGAAAAATACGTAAAATGGGATATGAACATCCGCAATTGTCGAAAAAAACCTGTTGGAGAATGGATATGTAAAAAAAAATGGACGGAGAGACTGATAGCATGGCCGAGTTTGAAGGGTCTGACTGATCTCAAAAACGACATACGTTAGGATCATCTTCACAGTGGGAACTTTCGCACAACTGACATTCGACTCGCTTCCTGAGGGTGACTGACAAGAGAAGAGAACGCCATATATGTGTTGTGTCCGCAAAAGCTGCTTGGCCAGAGAATTCATTTATTGAGCAAACTCCTGCATAGTTCGTGTCAAAAAGGAAACCATAAACACGTACACTCATCTGCACGTCAGACATACACTCACATACATTGGATGGTAGTACGTTGTCATTCTCCTTGGCGAAACTTCTGCCATAGTGGGTATACACTATTCCGACAGTCTATTCTTGTCCATCGTCTTTCTGGCGTTCGGAGCTTGCTCTTTTGTTCTAAAATGCTGCCTGTGAGTAGTATACTACTCATGAGTAGTATACTACTCACACCGAAACTGCCTGTCATACAACATATGGACTGTTTGTTAGAAAACAGTCCCAATCAATATAACGCGATGAAAAGTTGTCACCAGCCTTGTTCACTTCTCTCCTCTCGAACTGTGTTGTAAGGACCAGCGCTGAGTGCACAATGGCGTACTTATTACACTCATTGTACGATGCTGAATCACATCTTTGTAGTTCTCACCCGGGTCGTTCGATATGCAAGTAAAAACAATTTATCACGTGGAACAAACGAGGTGCACCAAAGTCCGTAATGTTCAGCCATACCTACGATAGTCTGTGTCAGTCACCACTTCGGTGGTCGGCTGTAGAACACACGTCGTGCCTAGTGACAAAAACTGCCGCAATAAACTTAGTGCATGGTTTGTTATCATAAACTGAGAAACGAGATTGCTGAAGTTCTATAACGTGTTTGGATGCCACCACATTATGACATTGCTGAAAGTGGCGACGAAGGGTGATAATTGAATTGACCGGTTAAAAATACAAGTAGTTTGAGTTAAGCCCAATAATTAATACAAGGCATCGTGAGAGTAACTCACAATGATTGCAGTGATATGAACCTATTTTTGTGATGTTAACGTAGATTACGTCACGAAGTTTAAAGTGAAACAGTGTGACACAGTGATGGTGTGAAGGTTACAGAACTTCAGTAATTTCTGTTCTGATTTATCATAACGAAGCATTCAGATAACTTGACTCATAAGCTAATCCAAAGACAGTATGTACGCCTAAAGCCAACCAACCATGGTAACTGCGGCTGTAAATGATCAACCTTAGGGGAACCGCGTATGTCTCAAGAGATGAATCGTCTTCAACTATGCATCAAACAATCTTGATGACAATGAAGAAGGCATAATCAATCAGGGAACGAATGATAAATTCAAAAAGGTCATCTTTATAAACTCGATATTGTTCTTGATATGGCTATGTGGGAGAGCAGGGAGAAATGAGTAACGCCAGTTGCTATCGGTTGTGGTTGTCAGATGAGGATGCCATTTTTTTAGCTGGAAATGGACAATCTTTCCGTCCACCTAACAATGCACTCGTGCATAATGTATCTTGAAAAAAATACTCCTACGATTTCGTGAACGGTAGTCGTAATAACAGGCATGCAGACGGTTGAGAACAAGAGGGATAGAATTGTTGGTCAAGAAACGTGTCAGAAACACTAGTAAGTTAGGAATGTATAAAAATAACCTACTTCGGATTCGCCATATTCTGTCTGGTAATCGCGCACTGAGCGATCCCGCACGTTGTTTGAAAACTCCAGGTATGCATCGGAATTCACTCTGCGCAACGCAATGGTCATTAGTGCTCGATAAGCATTGCGAGCTCTCTCGTTTTCTTCCGGGCTAGCATCTTCTTGATACCATGGGCGTAAGAGCCTTTCGGAACTGTTTTTCAAAAGTAACAAAAGCCTTTATTAAAAAAAATACCCTCCCCCCAAACACGATTGGATTTTAGACGAAAGAAATACTAATCAACCATGGTTACGATTCAGCACTGAAAACAGTAGGGTGAACTGTTTAAATGTTGAGTGTATACAGTACGGAAATTTAAACACTACTCACCTCAGACAGAGAGATCAAATACACAAGTTTATGCATAAGCGCTTTCAGTATCAATTGGAAAATCAGTAGAGATGAAGCAAAGTGATCACTCAACTAGAAAACTTCAGCGTTCATCATCGTCACAACCGCCGTATCTAAAATGGTATCTGGTATTCTGAATCGACTGTATCACGTATTCCACGTCTAAAATAATGACTGCTGATTTTCGCAGTTAGTTGGCCGACCGGGCTTTGGCAATTGTGTCAACGTGTCAAACCCAATACAGATATTCTAAAGACGTAACACCAGAACGACTGGAAGAATTTGACTCTGGGGATAACTAAGTCATCGGGTTGACAACCTCGATTTTGATACACACGGTTTAGCAACAGACTACTCGTAAGCCCATCGTGATCACGGTTGCCTCTATGTAACCGAAAAAGTATAATTGGATATTTGGCGATACACACAATAAAAATCAATAAAAGTCTAGTCACTTCACCGAATATTACTATGTAGACGTTACAGACGATTTTAGTTTGTCTTTCAGAAATTTCCATCAGCAACCGCTCAGTGTGAATTATTGTCCATAAGGTCATTCACAAAATTGTAACGCCGGAGGTGTCGCTTGAAATGCAATCAATATTCGTTCGAGGTTGGGTTTTAGTTGATCTGAAACAGCCTGCTTGAAACAGTCGTGAGGGCATCAGAAGACTGCTTTACACAAATAATAAACAGAACAGTTACATTTATGACTCCATTCTGAGTCCCCAAACGGTCTAACCACCTCGAAATGTGTGAAAGAAATGTCCTACCTCCAGTGCCAGTAGTGGTGATTCAACGCCTGTTGAAATGCCTCATACTTATATACCCATGCCCGAGTTGTAGCTTTCATTATGTATTCCCATTTTATCTTCTTATACAACTGTACGATTCTCATCTTTTCCTCTACTGTTTTATGTCTTGGTATCGTCCAACAAAGTCATATATATATATATATATATATATATATATATATATATAAATCATCAGCTTTTTCCTCGATCAATAAAATTTTAACCTCTCCAACGATAAACATAATACCGATAGCAGAATACAAGTGAGTGACAATAATGTCTAGCAGTGATACAACTATATTACAAAAGGGATTTGGCTCTTGAAATACACATGTGTAAACTTGAACAATCAACGATGAGGTGTTTATATCTGACAAATAAACAACAGAGTTGCAATCGACGATAAAGTGATATTTATAGGAGAACTTCCTTGAGGCTTTTATTGCACCGATTCATTAATTGCCATCACTTCGCAAGCAACTTGATCAGAACAACAACACTCATATCACAGAACCCGAGTAGACATCATACCGGACGTCATCTGCTCTACGAGGACCCAGCCCGAGTGTCAAACATTGTCCACCGTTCCCAACTTGTGTCTGGCTGTCTTTCCTTCCACCGGATGTACCGGACATTCTACATCGGAGGTGAAACAAACTGTGCGGTTTAGTAAACTATGGGTTTATATTCGTAGTGCGTCGTAAAGCATCACCAGGGTTCATTTGCTCCTCAAAGCTGAACACCAATCTACTGATATCCTGTTTGCCTACCGGCATATGTCATCCAATGAATGTGGCAGAACGCAAATCTCTGAAGCCAGAGATTCAAATCCGCTGTAACGTCATATCTTGAAATTGCGCTAACTTTGATTTTATGGATAAAACCCTCTGATTTAAGCTGAATTACTCCCAATCCTCCAATCCAGTTTTAGGACACTACGTTAACCTTGACAGTAGAGCTCCGATTTCACTTTTTCTACTCTAGTCGTTCTCAAGTGTAGAAACTGGCCAATAATCCGCAGAACTTCAGTTTTCAGATTGGGATTAGATTTACCGTTGCAGTCTTGTATTGACACAATACTTTCAGGTCGTGAAGCGTACCTTCAAATGAATAGGCATAGTAGTAAACAGCACTCAACAAAAGGTATGGGGGATGGGAGACTGCTAAATAGTAATATCCTGCCGTTATTATTGTTGTGACTGCAAAAGTTACTTGGCCTTGGTGGCACTTCCCCCATAGTTCGTAAACACTATTCCCATAGTAATTTCTGGTTCATCGTCTTCCGTGAAATATAGTCGCTGCTTCAGTTGTATCATTATATCCAAAGTGTTCACGGAAGGTAAAGCTTGCAAATAGCCGTTTTAGGCAATTCTCATCACGTATACACAAGTACAGGAGATTCGTTTGACTTGTCATCTTGCAAATCATGAGCATAACAGCTTGACGGAACAGTCATGTTTGTTCGTGTATGCTGTGTTTATCTGAGACACGTAATCGACATGTGTTAAGGGGTTAATCGGGTTGGCCGTTGAATAATAGTTAAGGGGTTTGAGTCTGGTTAGCCAGAGGAAGAGTGGGACATCTAGGGATAACTTTCTGAACAGAGTTGCGGAATCTGACTGTGTTCGCATTTGCTCTACCAGATCTTGGGGTTGAAGAGGGGTACTTTGGAGAGGGGTTCGGACCACTGCGATCTGATGATCCATGTCAAACAAATGAGATCCGATAGAACTACAGACGTATTTCTATACACTACGAAAGAGTCACTTCAGAAAGTATTCACAGCATCCATCTGTTAGTTGCCAAATGGTTTGCCTAATACAGCTCATCTAACAATAGCGTATGAGAGACTAAGTACATAGTTAAACTGTACTTAAGACGTGACATCGATTGGTTCCTTAATGAAGTGAACAGTGACACGGTTTGGCAGATTCTGACCATCAGTGATTGATCGACTGACTTTCTGCAGCACCGTTGAATGCCAAACTGATGAAAATGTGCTTTTCTCTATTGCCAACATCACTTTCATACCTTTATCTAAAAATCTCTGTGGATATCCATTCTGAGTAATTATTGCAATTCGCTGCTTAAGATATCTGACGTGTATACCCCATTTGCTCTATCGATCCAGGTAGTAAATCGATTGGACGAAAATTCTGAAAACGAACGTAATGTCACACACCCTATGAATATCCTATGATTATAACTTAGGATGGATGCGTCTATTTTGTGCTATTTCACAAGGTTCAGAAAATGTTTACCTTCTTTTATCAACAATGGACTAAACATTCGAATTTGCACAAAATTCCAGTAAACAGGCTTCTGTATCAACGGTGTTGGATCACCCCAAAGTTTAAAAAAACAAGTAGTTGGAGGTAGCAAGTCAAAGCTGACCTAGTTCCAAAGGAAAATACATAACTAACTTATTTTCCTGTCTACCTACACGTTTCTGTCTATTTTTTAACATAGGTTCCTTTTTCTCGTAGGCGCATCTATTCCTACTAAGGACTGAACTGATTATTAATGACTCATTCGTTTGAAACTGTGTTAAGCAAACAGACATAACGATTTATCAACGAGTGATTCTAGAAATGTGCACAATTTTTGGATCGACCGCTAACCGAATGTTTCAATTGGTGTATCGCACACTGCTCAATTTGGTAGAAAGTTGAGTAACATGTCTCTTATCTTATCTAAATACATTGGCATTTTGTTCTCAGACATAAAAGCTATTCAGTGTGAGGACTTTCTCATGATGATCAAAAATCTCATATTCATGACAAACTTCTTTCAGATGAGCATCTATGGGCTAATCCGAGCAATCACTGAACGTGACTAACTCATGTTAATGTACTTTTAATCAACGTTTAGGAACTTTCATTCTATTATCGGTGTCTAAAATCCCTTTTGACCCCACACCACCTAGTCAGTCGGTTTCTCGACTAATGTGTGGTTCATATCGTGTTGCTAGATCAACAAAGTGCTTATCGTGTTATAGTGGAAATTCCCTTCAGATGATGACATCGTTTTGATCAGTTTACAGCGTGCAAAAATGTTGAACAGAACATTCAATATGACATGATTAGTCCTCTTAATTAAGCTCAGTTTTTCAACTAGATCTCGATAAGATCATTGGTTTTACGTGTAATAAGTACAATTCTCTTGTAATCCGTTATTCAGTCCGATTTATACACCAACCGAAGCTAAATATTTTGGGTTTGACTAAGAAACCGGATCACTACGTCTCTTCAATTGACTCTGAACGTAACAAGAACCTAAATTATCGAAGAGATTTACCGCCGATAGTGGTAGTACATGGCTCAGTATGGTTAAGTTGAATATTCTTCATTCACGTGAGCACGTGAATATCTTAAATATAATATCTCGAGATGCAAGTTGCACATTACTGCCTAAATAATTGATTGATTGTCCTATAAAGTAGGAATGTGATTCCCACAAACTACAATGTCATTTCTAACCCCGATCAAAAACAGCCTCATGTAATGCAACATCAACTGCGTCTACAGAAACTTTCTGCGGTTAGGGAAACGTTTGCAGTGGTAGACTAGAAAGAACACTTAGATCAAGTTACAAAGAGGTTAATAGATGCAACACGTGGTTGTTAGTGAATGTGGCTCAGAAAAACCGAAACACTATGCCCTTAATAGCAAAACGTTGACTGAGTGCTGATACACTGGGTTCCCTTCAATAACTTCATCAGCGCAGAAAGAAGACATATGTTGCGATATGTTAACATTTCGTTTACTCTCACCAGTCGCAAACGTAAAACATGTAAGTTATATATGACAGACATTTAGAGATAGACAGGGTGTGGACACATATACACTCACATTACATATTATGTCATCACCACCACGGCAACCTTATAGGTTGCTTCACCCACTTTTGTGCATATAGCGCCGGCTGGTGAGCTCTAATCAGCATGGCTTCGGTAGAGGCCAGTAGCTTCGGGTTCTCATGACGTAACAATATTTTGAAAGAGTTAAATGGGACCACCTGGTGACCAGTTATCATGAAGTGTCTGGCAATGAACCAGTGCAAACAGCTCAAAAGAAATATATATTTCTATTTTTGCAATTCAAAGGCGATCATCTGGCAAACGACATCAAGCACAAACTGAAGTGTGTCCTATCCCGCACGTATGCGGCTGCCCAATTACGCTTGGCTCAAACCACCAAAGGACCCGTTCTACACAATCGCGTACGCAGTCTATCTGACCATTCTGTCTCTCACGTTGTCTATCAGTTCACTTGCAGTTGCGGTGACGTTTACATAGACAGAACAGACCGACGGCTATCTCAGCGTGTGGCCGAACACATCCCAAACTGGTTGAAACAGCGCATGACAAAACAACCGGAAACCGGTGAATCTGTTACTCGAAGTCCCGCATCATCGATTGCCAGACACCTTATGATAATTGGTCACCAGGTGGTCCCATTTAACTCTTTCAAAATATTGTTGCCTCATGAGAACCCGAAGCTACTGGCCTCTACCGAAGCCATGCTGATTAGAGCTCACCAGCCGGCGCTATATGCACAAAAGTGGGTGAAGCAACCTATAGGGTTGCCGTGGTGGTGATGACATAATATGTGATGTGAGTGTATATGTGTCCACACCCTGTCTATCTCTAAATGTCTGTCATATATAACTTGCATGTTTTACGTTTGCGACTGGTGAGAGTAAACGAAATGTTAACATATCGCAACATATGTCTTCTTTCTGCGCTGATGAGTGCTGATAACAATTTCAGTACTGTAACATCGTTAACTGTCCCGATGAACCTTCACAATCAGCAAATGTTTAGGTGTTGCATAACCCTACTCATCGACCGTATGTAATCGGCACGAAGTGCTCACTATTAGCCAACCACTGATGTATCCAACAGTTCCCACTCATGATCTATATCGATCCGTATTTTTTCTAAATTCAACTTCACGCCAATCACACACCTACAAGTGATGACAACATGTGAAATGAATTAATGCAACAACTTCCGTCTTATGGTGTATGATTTCTTTTAGATATGTTTCCAAATGAACAGTATGTCGCCGATATAAGATTGTCCTATCTTTGACAGCTTTTGTCTAACGACGCTAGATGCAAATGCTCAACGCTTGCATCAAACTTATAACCTGGATTTTCAGGCAAACCTTTCCGAGGTCTGGTTTAGTGGAAAATCAAAAAATTGCGGTACACGGGATTATCGAAAAACGATAAACAAAAGCACAACTAGTGAACTTACGTAAAATATAGTCTCTGCAATAAATTTCGATCGATCTCATCGATAACGACACACAGACTATAATCAATGGACATACTTTAGTTCAAATGCAGATGTAAACTAGGGATTAGCCCGTGGTTGTAAGAGAGATAGCACATAAAAGAACTAATGTTCGAATTGGTCGTCCTAATGTAAGAAAAAATTCAGATTTTGAACAGTTTGATTAGAGAACTACCAACGTAGACAATGCCGATATAGTAATGACACAAACAGGAATACGCGAATAATAAAAGTTGGCTTGGATGAAAACTTTCAGATAAGGTATGTATATAGTCCAGAAGGTGAAGAAATGGAGCAAACTTGTGTAGATAGTATAACTGAAACTTGAGGAAATACATACAACGCGACTGGCAACGTTTAATACTACCTTAGTGCTAGGTTAATCACCATCTACTGTACACAAATTATAGGTTTATAGCCATGTATCACAAAGGGCTTCACTAAAAAAAGCAGGTTTACTAGTTGGGTGTTATAACATGCGAAAATCTAGCAGACTAACTACTAACTTTCCGATATTCCCGCTTGTGTGCTACTGGCGGACTGATAGTGGCTACACTGATAGTTTCTTATTGGATTAGTTTAAAGTTTGAATTGCATTACATTATGGCGGCTTAGTGGAACGTTTGTGGGCTACCTTTACTACAATCAACGGTTCACTCACATTTTATAGCTATTCTAGTCAGCACAGCCCTCTCACTCACAGTCCATGTATCGTATCCGAGGAGACTGATTAAGATGTCTACGCAGACCACATCATACGTAATCTTCACTTGAGTGTTTTATTCTCACCCGGAAAGATAAACGTTTTAAACCTCTAATGAGGCTAAATTTTAAATCGAGACCTTGTGAGAACATCACGCGTGAAAGTTGTTTTACAAAAAAAAATGCTAATGGTGGGAAAGCAACAACAAGGAGGTTCGGAAAGGGATCTCTAACATCGGGAACCAGATGAACAATACAAACCAGTCTTCAGGAGTACAACGTACACGTACTAATTGTCTACCAGATCGAACGCTCATCACTTGTGCAACAAGTGATTGGTATAAAGTGTGAATGGAATAACTAATTGCTAGTCAGAGAGATGAAAGTATTGTTCTACCGCAAATCGGTCACTGTGGGTAGAGTTCATCATCTGGACTAAGGCCCCCATGACCACCTGAGTCATTTGGCAAAAGGCATTCAAAACAGTGGAAGATAATAGGGTATAATGAAATGTCCACTTTATAGTTGTTTGCTCACGCTGTGTGCAAAGTGAGCACAATGGGTGAGGTAAAGTAATGAGAATCACAATGAAGTTACTTTGCAGATACTATCTAAGCCTCGTTTCTACCTTGTTTGTTTGTAAGATGTGTACATCATATTGTTTAGACGTAAAGCTTATGGGTTGTCACATACTCTCCTTTCCCTCCTTTAGTTTCGAGCTAGAGCTTGTTGTTTATATGGCTGCGTGCTGTGGCGCAACTCACTGAAGTAAGACCGTCGATTAGAATAATGGTTATCACAAATGAGTTTGTGCTCAGCGCATTAATAAACGTGACGGATTCCCGACATGAAAAGTCTGTCTGGAGTTATCATGCTGAAATGTGAAATATTTCTACAGTTTTACATCAAGGACAAACCGGTATTTGAACAGACGGAGATTTCAAGGTCACAAACAGCGAGAAAACTCTCGGGCCACAATGTACAGCATCTGCCGTCAGGACAGCAGTTTGCTAGCAATCTTTTTGTTGCTTGTTGGGATACCCAGGACGAATATACAGCTTCACTAGACAAACCCGAAACCACGCTTCAAATCTTGAGAAACCTACAGTATTAAACCGTCATGCATGATGTTTGATGCATCATCTGTAAACAGTATTAAACATTACCTCTCCTCAATCCATCTCAAAGCAATTGTGTGGGACTTCGACTTAATACAACTACACCAGCATTCTGCAATCCAATGAAATCATGCGCGTCTGATCAGAGCATTTGTGGCAAGTGAAACTGATTGGTTCGACAAATTCAGTCTATGTGCAGCCGTAGAGCACCAGCAAACGGTCTGAGTTTACAGTGCTATAGGAAACAAAGCAAAAATGCTACAGGTTCGAGAATGTTCATGGCAAAGAAAGGAAATGGATAGACAAACATATCGAAGTCAAATAATTCCGTACGGTCGAAAGATAACAGATCAACTCACGTGCTGAACAGATCAATATTGATGAATACGTATTCGCCGTTGATTAGACCAAGCTCCTGAGCCTTCAGCATGATGTAACGAACAGAAGCAGGATCGACGCACAAAATGGAAACTGTTCGGATAGGAAGAAGACCGGAATGAGCGATGATTTTGAGAAACCTTTATATGGGAACTAATACGGTAACTTTTGTTACTGGTTGAGAGTAATGGAGTAAAAGTTTGGTTATCGAAACAATCACACAACCTTCGATGTTTGGATGTTTCAAGGGCCAGCAGTTCACATCCGACTGATAAACAAAATCCTACTTTCCTAAGAAGGCCACCAAAATAAGGCACTTAATCGGTTTAGTCGAGAAGTGAAACGTAATGAGAAGTCGTTGGCTAAAAATCAGCGTAAATACTTTTGGTTTACTTGTTCTTTCGCGCCAAGTGAAGCTATGATAATGACAGTGTGTGCATCTCGAGAGAAACAATCTCAATGGTTCATCCGTTCACATATCCAGTTAATGGAAGGCAATGACTTTGCGTTGCATAATAATAATAATAATAATAATAATAATAATAATAATAATAATAATGAGAGAATTAGTAATAAAGGCCGTGGACAATTTAGTGAACAGCCGCATCCAAATACGATTTGGTGATTCAGCGATGTGGTTAATTTACGTTGAGATCGTCTTCAACAAACCCAAAATCCTGAAAGTTCTGTATGGTGAACCTGGCTTTATAATTCCAGTTTACTCGCAAATATAAGTTTCCCAAAACCAAGTAACATCAAAGTTAGTGCCGGGGGTGTGACAACGCAACATCATTCCAACCCGTGGAATAATTCTCTAGTGTAGCCAGTATACCAAAATTCAGTAACCTTACATTGCTAACTATGATCAAGAATAGTGTTCAAATATTCCTCGTCCGTTTTAGTTCCAGGGTTGATGTAACTTGCCGTCGTCACTCGGATTCCTGGTTTGCTATAGTGTTATAATGAGTGAAACTCTCTCAGATTCGCTGCTCCGGCGTCTAAATCGATCCTACTGGAGTTTGCTTTACCGTAAGATGATTGAATCATTAAGCTAAGCCTGTGTCCACAACGTCTCGCCTGCCAATTATCAACCCCCTGTTCTATGTTAGCAAAAGATTTGGAAGTGGAGGAATAATAACAGTTAACCGAACTAAACAGAAGACACCATCAATATGGATCTTGAGAAATACAAGGGCAAAACCAGAAGAAGAAGAGATGAAAAATCAGACCGAATGGCTCCAAATAAATGTCTGTAACGGAATATAGTTGAAGATGTGGAAATGCATTTAGAGGGGTTCGAATACAGAGGGTGAGTTGTGTGTTGACTAGAAAGTTCAGTTATAAAAGTTGCGTGCATCCGAATTAGTGGAAGACGAAACGAAATGTTTACAAGACGCACCAAGGTAAAGAATGTGTTCGAGATATGGCAAAAAGTACAAAACCTTTCGATGATAACACACAGACACTACGGGGGTACAGTACATTCAGGGATAGAGTACGCATGCATCGATAAATTGAACAACGATACTTAAAAAGATAACCAGCTTTCTAATTTCACTAAAAACCACAACAATATGAAGTAACTACGTCTTGGCATTGCTTTAATTAGGCTACAGACAGCTATCAGAAACACGTCGACGTAGCAATTCGTTATGTATGTCAGGGGTTGGATAATCAATAGAAAGGTCGTCATAATGATTAGTTATTATAAATAAAAACATACTGATGCATTTGGATGTAGTGGGGAACACGAGATCGGGCGAAGAATTAAAAAAATGTGAAATATTTCATTTGTGATATCACCTTCTTGGCACACTTATGCACAAGCATGATCATGAACTGGCGTGGTTAGTGTGTAAAGTGAGAACGAGAAAAGGGAGATGACTATGACGCGGTAAACTGAAGTAAGTAATGGGCTTACTCAGTAACTTTGGTTCAACTACAATTAGTAAAACAGTCGAGTAAACTGTTAACATTTGAGGACTAAATGCTACACTCGCTAAAAATATATAACGACTTTTGCTTGCCAATGGACCACCGTAGTTTAAAAAACATACCGTAGAGAAAAGGCGTCCAATAAAGCACAATCTTTATTGTCCAACCCGCTAGTTAGCATGCTACGCACGCGCTCGCGTTTATGAGTCAGAATTCCAGTCGACAGCACCTCTAGGTTTCCGATCACGCGTCGTGTGCACTTCTGCTCGGTTTATGTGTGATCGACGCCGTCTACCGGGGAGTTTTCCGCCTACCATTCTTCGTCCGTTGGCCCGATTTCGTTGGGCGATGGCTCGTCCGCTCGCTCGTGTTGTCCTCCATCTATCCACAGTGGTCTTTGATCGTATTCCACGGCCGTGTCGAGATATTCCTGCGAGTGTGGCAATAATCGGGCCTCCGATTTTGTCGTCCATTCCATTTTGCCTGCCATGTCTCGCTCGTTGGTCAGATGCGGTGTAGCGATGACATCCGATTGCCCCCGTTGTCCGACATCCGATCGTTGAGGATTTGTGGACGTGCCTCCCCACCGCGTTGAGATACTCCGCCGAGTGTTTGCATACTCGCACCTACGGCCTGACAATCCACTACAATACGAGGATTGTTTCTAGTTTTTTCTACATTATTAAGTGATGACGCAGCTGCATGAATTAGCCAAACGAGAACATCAAGTGGGGAACGCAAGCGACGATTAGCACCTTGATTAGAGAGTTCATTCGATTGGAGTCAAATGACAAAATTGGGAAGAAGTGGCTACCTCCTTCTGCAGTTAACAGGGAGGGATGCATGTGAACTTATGTGCGCACACGTTGACCGGGGTAGCGAAAGCAAACCGGACGGATCGCCTCAGCGCTTTTGCGTACACCATGCACATTGAAGTCAGTTGGTTTGGGGAACTAATGGGCGACAATAAATCGTACAAAATTCTGTTGAATTACTCTCATCTACGTCTATTTGCACAAACACTTTCACTGAAGGTTTGCTGGTTTTGATCCACAACACAATCCTCTGCAACACGTACGGAATTTGTTGAAATCTGCTGTATTGCTGAAAGGGTGCGTGGCTCGGCACCTGCGAAATCCGTTTCCTATGACGATTTTTGGTGTTACGCCCTTCCGTTTAATTTCTAAACGGTGCATGCAAACAAGCATTGAAACGCTTAACATGGTGAGTGCTCACTATAAAACATTGATAAGCAGAAAAATATACAACAACCAAATAGTTTACTTGAAACCACTACGTTTACCGTGTTTGCATTTAATTCGCGTAACTATTCGATATGTTGTGATATGCACAGCAAAACAAAGCGTACACAATGTTTTGGCAAACTACGAAAACGGTTTTCGGAACCATCGGAAAACCACCAGATGTGAGACACACAAGATCAAAAGTGGAACAATGAATGAACCAAGTCTAGAATGATAAGTACGGAGGGCACTGATCCACAGATTGATGGGTGTGGGACAGCCTGGCCACACGCAGTAAGTTACTGCTTGAGTTATCTAGAATTTACCAACCAGAAAGCAACACAACTAAAAAAAATCCAGACAATATTCGTTCAACCGGAGAATTAAAGTAGTGTATCTTAGAATAGTCTACTTACCCAAAGAGAATCGGCTAACATTAATTAATCGCGATCATGACTATCGAGGCGTGCATCAATAGGCCACAGCGGTTTCAGGACGCATTCATTGATGCGATCAATAAAATGCTTCCAAGATAAGTTTGCAATCCATTAAAACAACCACTGGGCAACTGGAATCATGAATACTAGGCGACATTCTGATTGGTTGGGAGTGTGTGATGGGAAAACTTTTAACAGCCGTAACATTATAAAATCCTCTCAAAATGAGGATTATTTTCCCAGTAAAGTCTTAAGTGTTTTCGTGCCTCTATACATGAATATTTCCTACAAGTCACCGACATCATAACTAAGGGGATACCGGCGCAGGCAAGGCAACACCATCGCAAACTGTACAATAGTCTCCTATTCGTTAGAGTATTGTAGACTACATTCCGTCCAGGTGATGATAATTCCTATACTACAATGTGGAATGCCGCTCAATCATTAAAATCTTCGTATAAATCTTCTTATAACTCCAAAAGTCGATGGCAGTTTCCGTCGACATTTGGCTTCTCGCTGAGCTGACCTCTCTCATAATCGTCTTATTAACACCTTCTTAGACCTCCTTGTACGGTAATGTACGGTGAGCAACCGACTAGATAAAGCCTTTCATG
Organism: Paragonimus heterotremus; assembly: GCA_013368495.1. NCBI lineage: Eukaryota > Metazoa > Platyhelminthes > Trematoda > Plagiorchiida > Troglotrematidae > Paragonimus > Paragonimus heterotremus. The sequence continues at coordinate 334,338 of LUCH01000058.1, forward strand.
AAGATAACCCGTTTTCCGGTGTTTGATTCTCAATCCGTGGGTAATTGTTGTGTAAGGGCTGTAAACTGCACGAATAGGAATCGTGCATGCCGGATTCATTGCACTATACGGTAGATAAATTTATTCAATGCCAATCCTTGAGGAGTACGATGATGACCGCACATATCTTGATTGGCTATGCAATTATTTCGAGAATGGTTACCAGGTTGTATTTGTTTAACCCGTCTAACATGTATGATCAGCCGAAACATTCATGGTGCACGCGTGTAGCACACGCCGGATTTCAGTTTCCGTTCCACGTTGTTAACTAGCTGGTTACCAACATCAACATAATTTGGTCGTAGTTATCGAATACATGGTTCACCTTTAAGTATTGTATTCGACCTATTATTACAGAACGCTTAAACAGATTACCTGCAGGTTTTGCAGTAAAACATGTGGATTCTTTACTGGAACTCCCTAACTTCGAACCCATGGTCTCATGACGGTTTAAAAAACGCGGTACTAAATTGCGCAAACTTTGACGTGCACTAAGCGGTAGCTTCGGACTGTTCAAGTGCCACCAAATCATTTGCTCGCTCTTCATTATGGGACCCCTTTTCGATAATGCTCATGAACTCCTTTGGTGTAAGGAAACTGTCAGATTCGAAAAGCAAACCACCATTAACAAGTCAGCAGTTGTCAGGTCATTTTTATGCGTATTAATGAGTCCAGTGGAAATGGGAAGTCTACATTGTGCGAGCCAGTGGATAACTGTAGACGGTCTGAGTTACAGTCACTCTTGCACAACAGCACGCGTACTTTATTAGCAAGGAAGTTGGCCGGGTGCTCGAAAATCACTACAAAACCTTTGTAAGAAGCATGCGATATGTCACGCTAAAGGTGATGCCAACTGCTTGATAGAGCAGCTGCAATTCTGCAATTGTATTCAGGGTTATTGCGTAATGAAGGCACGAGAAGGCATTCCATTCAGTGTGACGTCTCCCAAGTTGGATGAGAGTGGCTCCCCAATGAAGAGTCGCGAGGTTACTCAGTGAAAACCCACCAAGAGCGTTTGATTAGTAAAGTGTATGTGCTTACTGATGATGTCAAGAGTTCAGAGGTCTCAACCAAACAGCCGAATCCAGTGATGCATAATCATACGTTTTACCTAAAGTTTTGCAGATAAACGTTGTCGCGTTGGCTTTCGTGTACTGAAAGGATAGGTACGGTCAGTTAGCTGGTTGTGGAAATGTATCTGCTCTATGTTTGGGGAAGACATGCTACTGGTGGGCCATCTGGTACAACGCGTTTCTTTCTGATGTCTTCATATTTGCATTGAAACGTTTGGCTATTAAGATTTGTTTGCATGTACTTCGTTGATTTGGATGCTTGGAGAGTGTGGCCAGTGAGAAGATGACACTATTAGGGAGTAGTATTTATACAACACCATTCTGGCAACAATCAACAAATTCTTCGGTGACAAGTGCTCATCATAACTAGAATACCACAAGAAAGTATTTTGCGTTCTGCACACTTGTTGGCTAAACAAAAATGAATAACCAGCGCAACCAGTTACCTCGACACGGAAGAATAACCCACGGTGATATTGATCTAAGCTCAGAGGTGAACAAGCGTTCGTTTGCTTGTGTTTCACATACTTGGGTAGCAACATCTCGTCAGCTGATGACACACCAGCGAGAATAACAAAGGCACGAGTTGCTTTTGCCAAACTGCGTCATCTGTGGCGTCGAAAAGACGTTCGGTTGTCACTGAAAGGAAGAGTATATAATGCCTGTGTGCGCTCCATTCTGCTTTATGGTTCGGAAACGTGGCCTGTTCACAAAGAAGATATCAACGGACTTGCTGTGTTTGACCATCGTTGTCTCCGTCAATTGGCCCACATTAAGTGGACTGATTGCGTGAGCAATGTGGCCGTTCGCCGGCGCGTATTCCGGAATGCTCGGGATGCGCGATCAATTAATCAACTAATCACGGCGCACAGCTTGAGATGGTTGGGTCATGTTCTCCGTATGCCATCTGATCGTTTACCGTACCGAGCATCATATACTGAGGCCACCAACAGTTGGATAAAACCGTGTGGTGGTCAACCAACAACGTGGTCGCGAAATATGAGGACTTTACTGTTCCAATGAGCAAAGTGGGTAGGTGTCGCCTGCCTGGCTGGGGTCTTTGAGATCACTCAGACCACTGGTTAGAGACGCTATCCGAGGTGGCGATGTGTCGCAGTCAATGGCGTACCTGTATGCATACCATTTCTAGTTTTTCCGCTTATTTTTCTATTAATTTTCAACCTTCTTAGTAGCGTTTCCTTCTAGGATACTCCACGTCACTGTTGAGATGAGCGGCTGCCCGAGCCACAGAACCTTTTGATCAGGCTCATGGAGGTTATGATGATGATGACGCTTGCGCGGAAGACCAGTAATATACTTCAAACGATCGCACAGAGAAACACAATGAATCAGGTTACACAGTTTCAGACAACTATGATTTTAGGGGTGAAGTTTTGTCATAAAATTGATTAGTTGTTTTGGATAAAATACAAAATCTTGAAATATCTACTCGACATGACTGAAGTCAACAAGATTCATTCAACCAGAGCATAAACGACTTAGGAATGATTGTTCATTGTCTGGCCGTCGGGTATCGGTTTGATATAATATAAATGAACGCAATTACTCTTTGTTAAACTGGCTGATTCAAGTGTGTGGTTGGCCAGTGGATCGTTCCGGTCGAACCAGTTATTGGCCAAACAACATGTAGTTATCGATCGCAATCGTGTATGAGACCTCTGAACAGTAGAAATTGGGCAGGTTAGAATCACCACGTGAACACGAGCCTCAAAGGAAAGAAATCATCGATTTCAAGGAGTCAATATGATAGAACTCATGGACTGTTCACTATTGTCGACATGATTAGCCTGTAAGATATCTCATGTGATTATTAGAAGTATGGAGAAATAAAGATGAACAAATGCACATAAGCATTGTCAGAACGACGGTTTCAAGCAAAGGTAATTTTTTATCAATTCTTTCCCAAAACTCCACAGATATAAAACGTATCTTCACAAAGTGAATAATATATGCATAAGATGCGTTATTCCAAGTGACAGTTGACATCAAATTGGGAAGGTAAAGGAGACTATGAGAATAAATCACACAGAACAAGTGCAGCGTTCATCAAGTGTGGGGAAGATTGACAAATATCACGCTCAAAGAACAGAATACAGCGAAGGTTCGGAGTAAAGTGGAGGAAAGGGGAGAGGGAGCAGATTGAGGTGTATGGGAACATGGTTTGTTTGTCGTGGATTGTGGTTTGATTGATTACAAGCTGGTCAGGGGTGGTGGGGCGTAAGTACGAATTTCTTTCATGCACACAATTCCGATTACAGCATACGAATAACGATAGCACAGTAGACATAAACAAACTCCTAGAAAATCCACCAAATAAGTGAATACTTCAGATGCTTGATTGACCACAATATGGTGACCTGAGTCAACGAGAATAGAGCCAATGATGCTCCTGATTATGCCCTAAGCTAAACTTGTAAGACAGATAGAATCAGCTTCACTATAGCCATTCAAAGGATATGAACAGAGCTGTGATGCAACAAGGTAACATATCCTTAAAACATGAGACTATCATGCATCGACTTTGAAAGACAATGCTGAGTTGGGCTGCTGCAGAGGTTTGTTTAAATGTTCCCTTTAGTATTGAGACGAGGAGTTAACTGGTGAGATCACTCTTGAATGGCAGGTGAACGAATAGTTTTTTCTTCCCTGCTTTCTATAGAATAGTGCATAAAGAGTGGGGAAAAACCGTAGATGCCATCAAACTACGTATGTGGTCAGAACCACCTATGCTTAGAACGCTCATTTTTGTAGATACTCTAAGCAAGTGATTGAACGTCTGATGGACATATCTTCTTACCTATTTTGACCATGATGTCATGACGAACATTTCGAGTCACTATTATTATGGGTTAATGAAGTATGTGCTTTACGTTCCCAATAATCTGACAATACAAACATTACAAGTAGGTCGTATTAGTCAACGTTTCCGCCACCCCAATTGTTTTTCGATATGGTCGTTGTGATCTGATTCGAACGTTATTCGCCACAAATTTCTAACTTCTGTTAACCATTTCTGTCAACCTGAAATATAACTTTTTGCTTTGGAAAGCCCACATATTTTGTATAAGTTTATTGTGATTATGCTCAATGTAAGGAACTTAAGTTTGAACTTTATGAGAGTCAGGCTAAACATGACATACTCACATATTAAAACAACGAGTTAGAGAAAAAGAATATATGTATTGGAAGGTAAGGTTACCATTCTGCGAAAAATGCGCTTCAAGTGCACTACTATTGGCTGAACTATGCTTTCCATCTATCTATTATTAATACTTATGTTGGTTGTTCAAACAGAAACCTTCCTCAGGCCATTAAATATTATGTAAACATTACATATATTATAGCTTTGTGCACAATACTCACGTTTTGTTCGTAAGCTGTTCTAACAATATATCCAGCCGCTAGCACCTCCAAAATAAAGACCTCATAGTGGGAGAACATATTTTTCAAATATATGCGATTCGGTCAGTAAGCGTGTTGGTAAAAGCTTGTAATAATCTAGGTAGAATACATGATCGAGTAAATGATGGACCCTTCGTAAGTGAGCTTTAAATTTCGCCCGAAAAATAATCAATATTTTACTCGTAACAGATGGGGGGACTTCTTTCCTCGTTCTGTTTTAATAACGTCATTTATCTACTCAAATGTTTCTGTCTGAAAATATGATTTGGGGTGCATCAAGACAGTGTTTAAAAAAAAACTGTCACAAATGTGCTCAAACGCATACCAAACCCTTTCCCATTCAATCTCAAGTCGTTATAAACCAGTACGTCTTTCGACTACTACTCTGAGGTGTTTTCCAATTAATTAGTCCCATTCCTCCAGTTAACGGAAAATCCCGTGATCAACATTTATCTCCAAACTCATATCCTTCAATGGGCTGAAGGATGAGGGAACGGAATCTCAAAGTTTAGCTAGACGGCGTGAACGCCGACATGTTCTATTTTTTTGCGTTTCATTCACTGTTGTTGTTTTACCGTTGAGTATAAATTAAACACATACCAAACATTTTTGGATTCTATGTATTTCTTTAAAAAATGATGTCTATACACCAGATATTGACCGAAATAGCACAAATATGAGTATATTTATAATTATTCTACTTACCGCAATGCAACTACATGTAATCAGTCTCCATTATGTCTATTAATTCAAATGTGTGGCTCATTGGTAGTGCATTCCAACCGAACCAGTTTTATCCACAGAGCATGTGGCTATTAAGCACAGTAGCGATATGTTGACCGTGGTGTATGTAATACAACGCCATGAGAACCCTGGATGGTAGTAATCTCGTGTACCTTAACAATCTCGAGGTGAATATGAGTCTTGATGAAAAGAAATCACATAAACTGTTTGATTTCCAGTTGGTAGAACATGCACGTACGGTATCGAGTTCAGACAACAGTGCGTACTCAGATAGCTCACGAACCAATTTTAGTGACTAGTGGAATTAAAGACAAGGCAGTTAGAACTCAAAGCTGTCACCGAATTAAGTGAGCAACCAGGATCACACATGTATATATGTAGATATTATCATCCACTAGTTAAATAAGAGCCTCATGTAGTTTGTCATTATGTACAAACAGTTGAGTAATTGTTTTTAAAGCCATTTGTTCTTTTTATGAACTTGAATAAGGTAGTGAGAAGACGTAACTCACGTGATGTTCTCCGGAGTAACATTTCGTACATTCTGATCACACATTGACATGTAACTAATTTCAAACATTAAGATAAGGTTCCCTAGGGCAGAAATAATGGCTTAAGGGATTAGACAGACAGACACGGAAATGACGATTAAATGAATGGAGGGTAGCCGCAGCGTCAAGACAAATTGTTCCTGAACACACCTGGAGGGGATTATGACGCCTGATAGCCAAAGCCTCAGCAAACTGGAGGATGCGTTTCCAGTGGCTTCGAAAAATCGCAGAGAATGCTTCACAAACCTTGACTCTGTGTCCTGTTTGACTTATGTGTTTTGCTACTGGAATGTTACGAAATATTGCTCCGGAGAACATCACATGATTTACGTCATCTCATAGCTTCATTCAAGTCCATAATGTGAACAAATTGCCTTAAATTTCTCCAAAGAAGATTTCTCAAAGAGACTACCACTAAGCTTGACAGCCTTCTTCATCTCAGATGCAAGTTGACGACCGAACGTCTGCGCATTCAGTACTACAAAACATGCCTGCCTAGGTGTCAGTTTCCACGGGAGTTCGCGTAGAAACTCAGACCATGTAAGCTGCAGCCTAATATTTCCAACCTCAAACGAATTACTAAACCCCACGTTGAACTTTGTCAACAGAAGCCTTCATGAGCTAGCCCACAGAAATTACAACAGGCATGTATAACACTATATTCTGTAGGGAGGATAAACCAACAGCCAGCTTCTCGCATCAAGGAGCATATACCCAAGTGGCTGGAAACAACTAGAAACGTCAGGCGCTTGCATAGAGGCCGACGGATGGCACCCAGCGTCATCAGTAGCAAAAAACATAAGTCAAACAGGACACAGAGTCAAGGTTTGTGAAGCATTCTCTGCGATTTTTCGAAGCCACTGGAAACGCATCCTCCAGTTTGCTGAGGCTTTGGCTATCAGGCGTCATAATCCCCTCCAGGTGTGTTCAGGAACAATTTGTCTTGACGCTGCGGCTACCCTCCATTCATTTAATCGTCATTTCCGTGTCTGTCTGTCTAATCCCTTAAGCCATTATTTCCGCCCTAGGGAACCTTATCTTAATGTTTGAAATTAGTTACACGTCAATGTGTGATCAGAATGTACGAAATGTTACTCCGGAGAACATCACGTGAGTTACGTCTTCTCATTGCCTTATTCGAGTAATGGTTTGATGGACTTTTCTATTCCTCCTATACATGCTTCTTTTTGGAGTCGTAGGAAATTGAAGAAGTCAACATCTTACTCTTCTGCATGAGTCATACCAATATGATCAGTCTATCATATTGCCTGAACTGCAAACAGCCTGTAACAGCAAACGTATTCAACGTCTGCATTGTGTAAAATAAACATGAGGTCACCGGTTGTTGGCTTGGTCAATTACTAAGTTGTAGTTCACAAATTTGTAAAAACACAACGTTAGATATGAAACATTAGAAGTGAAGCAAAAAGTAATCGACAGCAGTAACAAACCGTAAAATGTAGACACGAAAAATTATAAGATAACCTTGAAAAGTCGTATTCACAGATAAAATTCATGAAAAATAGAGAAATATGCCTTTCGTTTCAGCCGAAGTATTTAAAAAACACCCCTTGTGTCTTGAGTTCAATACTCTACTCTCAATATTATGCCCTGCTTATAAAAGCTTGCTTTTGGACTTCTAATCTACAAATTAAATTTTATGCAAATAGACCTAATTTTCTTATCACACACCATGAGGGATTCAGATTCATTCGTGTTAACCAATCGATACGTACGGCATTTGTGCACAAAACTCATTAGCTACTCACGTGGTACACATTACCAAAATCACGATCCACAGTTCACGTGAAACTAGGTCATCGTGTAAGAAACTAATGTATAAAGCTTACGAAGTATTACTAACTAAGTTATGTGTTCAAAGGAAGTCTCCCCGAACTAGTAAAGACCGTCTGTCATATTTTTTGTGAGTTAGGTATGTCAGCCATGTCTGTAAAATAAGTAAACATTTTAACCTCACAAAGTGAACTTGTGTGCATCACTGAAGAGGAAATTGTTTCAAATATCACTTCGAATGATGCCGTGTTCCATCTAATTTGATCACTGTTGTACATGTGCATCAACACGTACATATATACATACATATATCCACATATACATACATATACACCGGATACGTGGTGCGTGAGTGGAACCGCAAGTGGTGCAGCGTAAGCCACTTGGGTGATGGTTTAAAGTGCAGGCGTCCTTTGGCTTTGGTCACTGTGACAGCCTAATCTGTTTCGGGTGCCGACAACCATTAGTTGCTGCACTTGGGGTATAGACATTGGCAGATTCTGTGCTCAGCTCAGATGAGTAGCAATTAATGTGCTTGGATGGCAAAAAGAATGTTCGGCTGCGCATCGTGAGGTGTTAATTGTCAACATTGGACTGATAGATATTTCAGCTCTCTCAATTGTTCAGAAGGATTACTGTCTAACTTCTTCTTATATTTTTCTGGGTCAGTTTTCCCCTCTCGTTCTGCTCTGAAACCGATAATCTGCAAGGTATAATTTTCGGAAGTCGTAACGACGAATTGGACGTCGTTCGCTGAGGACAGCGAACGTCTCCCAAAGAGTCGATCGACTAAGTGAAACAATCATGAATATTTGTTGAGTTTCCGTAGAACTAAAAATGACCTTATAATTAAGCTTTTCCTCTTTTAACGATTACTGTTGATCCAATCTTATTTTAATTTTTAAAAAATACTTTTATAAAAGATTATGATTTGTGCTGATAGGTATTCTTGTATGAAGTGAATACTGTAAGATAAAAATTGACCAAGATAATGGATAATAATGATCATTTCACACAGTGCGATTATGACCTATTTCACTACTTCCGTTTAGAGTGCGACTATTTTCTGTGGCCGTCTCAGAGTTAGACAGGACGTGGTCGACATGTAAAATATCTGTATGTTAGTCAAATGCGTTTCGATCGCATTCAAAGATACCCCCGTCTAAGAGATTCTGGTGACATTGAGCTACTTCACTCGACACAGCCTAAATTCAAAGCACGGCTACTTGATGTTTGTCCAAACCACTCTTTTGAAATCTACTACGGACGAGAGCTACTTCATTGATGAAATGGCTTCACCGATTCCTACACATAAAATTTAGCATTCCAGATGCTATACTAGTTTGTAAGATGGCATAGAATAACGTGAGCTCGCTGACAGCGACTTACTGTTGCAATCACACCACTGTCTTCATGACACCAACTACAAGGAAATCCCTCCAACTAACCTAGTTTGTGTGTTCAATGAAACCCAGTGAATAGTTGGCGACGTACTCCACATCAACGCGCCGTAGCTTCTAAAGTAAAGTGAAGTTATTCAAATGAATGTTCAGATTGTGGGGGATTATGATAAAACTGACGAGAATCTTATAAGCTACAAGATGGCTGACGATAAGTCGCGATCAACGTACTCATCTAAAACTTTTCTAAATCAAAAACAAGACCTCCATGAGTATCGATTACATCACCATAATTTCCGTAAGAAGTTACCCCACTCCTCAATCAAAACAAAATAAACGCACATGACTGAATTTTTAAACAGTTACTAAAAATCGATCGTAACTGAAATTGTCTCTCTCTTCACTAAGTCAAAAGGTAGTGGATAAGGATGAGTAGTAGAGGATATTGGTTTTTCTTATAAACTGAACATCGCCCACAAATGATCGCAGCTGTTGTATTCCCACAGACTTTCTAGTCTGCCGGGTGTCGAAAAGAGGCATTCATCATCATCATCATCATCATCATCATAGCAGCCATGAGCCTGACCAAAAGGTACAGCGGCTCGGGCCGTCGCTCAAATCAACAGTGACGTGGAGTATCCTAGAATTAGAAAACGTTACTCAGAAAGTCAGAAGTTAATAACAGGAGACTAAGCGGAAGAACTGGAAATGGTATGAATACAGGTACGCCATTGACTGCGACACATTGCC
>LUCH01000058.1:385834-404769 GCA_013368495.1 Paragonimus heterotremus
TTGGAAATAACGTCGTTTGACAGACTGTCTTTTTAAAACCTAGATGCTCGCTTATCTACCAACGAAACAGATCCAACACGCGGAAGCAGACGCGTTCTAGGATAGCGTGAGCCGTTTGAAAAGAACAAAAAACATTCAAAGTATTTTCAGTGTGTTGACTGACAGCAACACCAGTTACTTTGACAATAAAATCGGGAACTTCATGAGGTAATGTTACAAAGTTATCTAGAAAGTGTTAGATGGTATTACACTCATGTCGTGGATGTTGAAACTCAGAGTTAACAAGAGAAATCCGTCTGCCAAATACAGTAGTAATTTTAGCAGATTAATTTTGTGCCCAAAACAAACACATACTTCTCTAATGGAGTATTGAACAGATGAACCTGTCGGACGATAAAGGGTTGGTGTTACAGCCGTCCTTTTAAAGGCACCAGCTAATCTCTGTTGTATAGTTAGTGAAAATTAGCAGAAGAAGAAAAAACTGATTAGTTAATCTATTCGAAGGTGGTTATTTGGGATGCAGAATTGTCATTGAAAGAACGTGTGCCAATACAAACTTATTATGCTGGTTAGTTTAGGCTATCAAGTTCATACAGGTATTCAGTATGGTCAATGAGCTAGGGTATGTACCTTCGAACTGAAGGCGTGAATACATACGTGATGAACCTGCCATAATAGCATGCGAAATATGACGAACATCCTCAGTAAGTACCGTAGTTCCGTAATTTTTGTCAAACCACTTGTCTTCAAACATAAATTTTGAAATCTAGGTTCAGTCGGTAAAAATATTTCAATTGGTAATAAATCGGCTGATTTAAAGTGACCCGCGCTCACAAGTGACCGTGGATTTTAATATTCAAATGCTATTTTTCAGCAGGCCCTTTACGATAAGAAGCACTATATGCATTTTCGCTCTCGGAAATGCTTGTCAGTAATGCATACTGGTGTTATATATGAACCTGTCGTCGTCAGAGAGGTTTTTGGGCCTGCCAAATTGACGAGTTGTCGACATGCGCAAGCTGAATGGTAGGTGATTAAAATTTTGAATCGGGGAGAAGAGAGGAGAGGACACGAGCAAATCATGGCAATAAAATTGATCAGATTTTGGTGGAGGTGCCTATCCAAATCCTAAGTGTGTACTATTAAATAGATGAGGAAATCCGGATGAATGGTCAAGTCGCGAGGTGAACAAGCAATCCGTAAAGCATAAAATGGTCGCCGCAAAAATATAAACACAAAAATATACGCCACTGGTGTTTCTCACTACTCTGGGCCTCAACAAGACAGCTGGGGTTGTCGTGCGCAGACTGACATTTATTTCTGATCACACGTTGCCAGAACTACGCTAAGCGGACTGAGTCATTGTTTTGAGTTGGTTGCCAACACACACCACATGCATGCTTCCGTGTGTTGGGTCTGTTTCGTTGGCAGATAAGCGAGCAGCTAGGTTTTAAAAAGACAGTCTGTCAAACGACGTTATTTCCAATGTTACAATAGTAATGCATATAATGCTGAGATAATTTGAAAAATGCCAGCTTTCGGACTTCAAACAAGCAATTTTGAGTTTTCGGGTGATAACTGAACACCTTCGGGAGTTGACACGCGCTGAGTATCGTTTTCCATGAGGTTTATCTTCACGACGAATAACAGTTAAATGTAAAATTTATCTACTTCATCAGAACAGAACGAAGACATATATTGTGATATGTAACCATTCCATTTACCCTTATCAGTCGTAAACGTAAAACATGCCAGTTATATACATCATACAGATAAGGACAAACAGGGACTAGACACACAGACATGCACACCAATTATTGTGTAATCACGACCATGGCAACCCGACAGGTTGCTTCAACCACTTTTGTGCACATAACGTCGGCTGGTAAGTTCGGATGAGCATCGCTTCTCAGAAAGCTAATAACTTCGGGTTTCGACTGCGCAACAATATCTTGAATGAGTCTAATGGGTCAACCCGGAGACCTGTTGTCATGAGGTGTTTAGCAATCGATGACTCACATCACGGATCAGAGTAAATGAAATGTTAACATACGCAATATGTCTTCTTTATGCTGTGATGAAGTGGTTAAAGGGAACTCAGTGTTTCAAATTTGTCTACGCTCGGTTGGATGAGTCCGTATAAAAATGGTGGCATTCAAAATCTCCATGGTTCGTTGTCATTAATTAAAAGTATTTGATTCACCATTATCATCATTTCAGCTTTGAGCCGTACCTGTGGATACAATTGCTCTGGCTGTCTTCGGACTCCGAGTAATAATATATAATTGTATAACACGGAAAAAAGGCAGATCGAAAATAAACAAACAAAGATAACTGAGTTCCATTAAAAAAAATGAAGTCAACAAGGTCATAGATACGGGCTCGCCAGTGACCACGACACAATGCCAGATCAAGAAGTGTTTCTGATCAGGGTTGGGGATGGTAACGAACTCTCCAACTAAGTACCTACCTGGCTCTTATCAACCATCTTTAGCAGAGTGGTCAAGGCTATCACCGCCGGTGACCACATCATCGCTTGGTGGCTCTACTAGTTCATCCAACATCAGTCGCCATACTGAACAATGCGCAGTGTGGCAGACACTCCGTTGACATACGGAGTACTTAGCTCAACCAGCGAAGTATGCATTTTCACTTTCTCGGTTATCGGTCGCAAACTTATAGATTTCCCAAGCACGCGTTGATGGACTAGTATGTCGTTAACAAAGTCAGTCTGTTTGATGTAGGCTAACTGGAGGTGAAAACGGTGGTCATATATCAAGTCTATGTGCACCTTCTGCATGAGTGGGCCAGGCCTCTAGTACATAGAGCAAAACCGGATGCATATACAGATTGTGAATTCTGTTTTTAATCGATAAATAGACATCTTTACGACGCCAGAAGTGATGGACGTTGAGGAATGCATTACGTGTTCTCCCTATTCTGGTAGACACCTTGTCAGTAATACCACAAGCCGATGAGACGACACTACTCTGGTGGGTGAGACGAACAGTCTCCAGCCGACCTGCTAGGAATAACAAAGACACGGTCAGTACCAACACTTTACACGTCGAGGGTACAAAGTGTATGACACACAGCCCAGGTATGTATTACAATATGGCCTGTACGTTCTTTGTAGAAGAACTAAGCAAAGTGCTGTCATCCTTATATTCATCAGACAACATAATACTTGGTAGAAGACTCACTCCGGAATCCTCGGAACACCCGAATGCTTCTTCCAGACTATCGTCTACACACTAAATTGAAAAAGGAGAGAGAGATCAGACACCCTGTGAAATGCCAACTGGTGTGAAGAACGCTCGAGATAGCTGCTCACAAATACATACTCCACATTCAAAGCGGACACACAACTTCAAAAAATTGAGACAGTTCACCGGGACTCCTCTGAGACGAAGACAGCTCCAGAGAGCGTAGCTAGTAACCGAATCAAAAGCGACCTTTCGTTCCAAAAGTTGCACGACCGGTGGCACAGAAAAGGAACGTCGATGCTCCAGTGTCTGTCACAGGATGAAGATATGATCGACACAACAGCGACTTGGATACCTGCCCATTCCATTCCTATATGGTTCACCAACTGTTTCAGAAGCCGCCGTATTACGACATCTGTGAGCATTTTGGGTACTAAACAGGCAAGGCTGATACTTCTGTGGCCGTCACATGGTGTCTTGGCGCCATTTCTGAAGATGAGGATGACTGCTGACAAGTATCAGTCGTGAGGCACCTGTTCCGTTTTCCATATGGAACGGAGAAGCGTGTTCAGAATGCAAACTTCACAACCAATTTTAAAAAGTGCTTGGGAAATAAGGCCCGGATCTGTGGATTTATCACGTTTTCATAAGTTAAATTCCAAAGCCATTTCAGATTCCGACAGAGGGTAGTTTGGAATGTTATAAGTAACCGCACGATCTCCATCATCCAAAGATGAGTGAGCCGGCTTAGGCCAATTCCTCGAAGTGCTCGGCTCACCTGTCGCATCGCCTGGACAGGCTGTAAATTAGTGATCCATCTTTCGCAGATAGTCTTGGTAACACCGTGTCGACGACCAGTGCAACCAGGTATCAAGGGAAACAGAACCGGTTATTACCTTATAAAATGACTTTTTCGTCTCTTTGGCTTGCTCGAAGAAGTAAGTCTTATGGTCCTTAGGCAGACTCGATAATGAATTTTCAAGTTCAAACGTGAAAATCTGACCCAACCTTATCTCCCGCAAATGTTTATCCCTGTCTATTCTACCTCTCCTGTTTCCGACGATTAACTAAACCCTGATCCGGATGTTCTTTGTTTTATCGCGTTAATTTAATAATTGTGTGAATAGCCAGTTGCCCATTATTGTACTTTGCTTGAGTGGCGCGTGCATCCTTTTTTGGAGCTTAGCTCACTTTCACTGTTTTGCACCTCTCGACTATTCAGAAGAACCCTAATGGGTATGAATGTCATATTATGTGATTATAGTTCATCTTAAGCCTGTTCGACACCAAATTATAATTCATTTCCCGGAAACAATTTTTCGATAGAAACTGTCGAGGTTGTTTACCTGATTACTTTGGTAAGTTGTGCAGTAGTACCGTGACACTGTGATCCAACCTCGTTTTGATTACTTGGGATCGTTGGTTTAACGCAATGTGTTGCTCAACGTCTCCGTGCAAGATGGTACAGACTCTTCGTAAGTTTCAGTTTCAGTTCACAGCGGCCTTCGATGTGTTCAGAATAAGACAGGACTAGTCGACGTTTGCTTATAAGTTTTGTTGAATTAGCAAAAATCCAGTCCTGTCGAGCCTACCGTGTTCCTTCTGAACAGACCTGTTCGCGGGAGGTTCTAATGGTTGTTGAGATTTTTGTCCAGTGCACGTTTGGGTCACTCCACTGTTGTGGTCCGAACGGTTTAAGTATCAGTACTGTTCGATAAATGCTTCATGTACCCCCGTCGCTTAAGTTCCAACTTGTTGATTTATGTTTATGAACAGATGATGTCCGATTACACGATAAAATAAGCACAGACAGCGTCATTATTTTAGCCAGCGTAGTTACCCTCAAATTGAGTAACAATCGTTAATGGGGTGGCACCATCGAAAGCTGATGGCAAAATGACCATTCTGTTGAGTTGCACAAGGAGGTCTCTGCCTGACATATTGTTGTAGTTTGTGCAAAAATGCACTACTATCCACACAGAACTCGTGAGATACACATAATTGTACCAGCCGATAACAATTATCAGTGCGTCGTGCACGGACAGCGAACGTACCACCCAGTAGCTTCTCATCTGAAACAAAACGACCGAAATGTGCATTCGAATAACCAGCAAGCACAACAATGTCCGAGTGCTTAGTATGTATCAGAAGATCAAAGAAGACATCGTAAAAGGCGTTCTTGATAACACCTGAACTACCGTCAGTTAAAGTATATAAATATATGGCAGACGACCTCTTTCCGGTCCGTGTCAACAAACTTCGACTGAAGTCTGACAGCACATAGACGACTACTGACTGGGATCCAGTCGAGTAGGTCATGCTCTGCTTTAGAGCTCAGTGCAATCCGCACTCCAGCTAGACCGTGAGATTCGGCTTCATCGTTAACAGAGACCCTGAGAAAGAACCGTTGACCCATAACATTATCCAAGGGGGATTCAAATAAAGGACAATACTCAAGCCGTAAACGCGTGTTTCGGAGACACGACACATCTAGTTCCAGACTCGACCCGGTGCTCACTAGAACAATGCGCTGACCTATTTGTCGAAGGGTGCGAACGTTAGAAGTGTTAACGTTTACCGGCCGTCTTGGTTTGACGAGAGGGTGGTTAGTAACAGGGGGGGAAGGAAGGTAAAAGTAAGTAGACTGGTCTGCCAGGGCAACGATAACTTCTGATAGATCCTGATCGTTTACGCCGCGGAAGACGGATGGTTTGAGAGACTCCACTCCTAGTCTTCGACTCACAAGTCTGGTCTGCGAGGTAACAGCTGATAGCTTTATCCCCTTATGAATGTGGATAAGGCCAATATTGTTACGCAGGAAATATGCTCGAGCAACGTTTCGTTCGTTCTCGTCAGCTGCATACACGAAATGACAGCCGAATGAATAAAGGGATGGGTGCGTACAGACGAAATAGTAGTTTGTCTAGCTATCAATCATTGCTTGTTGTATGACATGTCCGAATATTTGAACGTTTAATCAATGTATAGAGAATCGATATAGGCAGTGAAGTAGGGTTATATGAACGTATTAGGAAACTGTGTGGGAAACAAGAGGGATGAAGCATTAGAATAAACTATCTAATTACTGATTAGCCTACATACAGTGGATAACCAGAGTAATACTAAGTTCATAACCAACTGTTTCTGGACAAACATGGGTGATTTTTAAAGGTGTTTGATTAAAGTCTCAGAAAAAGTTACAGGGCGTTTATCCATAGTCTGACAAACAACACGTAAAGTCTTCGATGGATCCACTGTGTAGCCAGAGCGGAGAAGGTGTTTTGTTATGACACTTTTGAACATGCCAGTTTTGGTACTCAGAAACCATACGCCTGGCGTATGGTTAGCGCCAACACTCGGCAACTCAAACCTTACTGGTGAATTTACCTTAACTTGCGGATTGTAGTATGTAGGCCGTATAGTGACAGTACTGTACACTCGAATCTCGGAACACATTCCGAAATGGTTTCTGAGTACCAAAACTGGCACGTTCAAAAGTGTCATAACAAAACACCTTCTCCGCTCTGGCTACACAGTGGGTCCATCGAAGACTTTACGTGTTGTTTGTCAGACTATGAATAAACTAGTCACTAATTAGATAGTTTATTCCAATGCTTCATCCCTCTTGTTTCCCACACAATTTCCTAATACGTTCATACAACCCTACTTCACTGCCTATATCGATTCTCTATACATTGATTAAACGTTCAAATATTCGGACATGTCATACAACAAGCAATGATTGATAGCTAGACAAACTACTATTTCGTCTGTACGCACCCATCCCTTTATTCATTCGGCTGTCATTTCGTGTATGCAGCTGACGAGAACGAACGAAACGTTGCTCGAACATACACCTTACATAGCTTTTGACCATATTCAAACAGTAGATAAGGTTTCCTTAGGAGACCCTAATCGCAAGCAATGACTCAACAGTCTGGCTCACTTGGCAGTGAGAGGTTTTCCTAGCCCGAAGGTGCAGTGAGTAGGACAGTTTTACTAATGAGTAGTGTGGCAGATTGATGATTTTAGATGAGACCCAACTGTGAAAAGTCAGGGCTTCGGCTGGATTCGAACCAGCGACAGAAACACCATGCTTCTACGCGGCAAGCGCTCTACCAGCTGAGCTACAAAGCTGGTAGAGCGCCTGCCGCGTAGAGGCATGGTGTTTCTGTCGCTGGTTCGAATCCAGCCGAAGCCCTGACTTTTCACAGTTGGGTCTCATCTAAGACAGTTTTGTCTGATTCTAAGCACCACTACGCGTAGTGCATGTATTCGAAAAGACAACAGGTTTTTGAATTATACCAAACGTTCTTCGATTGTATCGGATGATACCCCGGCGATCACATTCAAGTGTTGGACGATCGGTGTGCTCTTTGATTCAAGGCCCGTTCTCTAGCTCTTTTCTTCCTTACTCGGAAAACAGTGCTACAACTATTAGGAACTGTATACTCATAGTATCATGCCTCATTGACTAAGCATTACTATGCAATCAGTGGTGACCATACCGGCTTCTTGTCTGGTTGCTTTACTTGGGCTTATCTAATATGGTTAAGCCTGAAGAAACTCACTTTCCAGCCAGCACAGCCCTCTGGATTGACGCACAGCACAAGCCTGACTAACACGTCAAAGTAGCAGAATAGGTTTGCTTGAATAGTAAGACACCTGTTATGGAGTCAAAGAACTGACCCACACAAGGTCGTCCAGCTGCAAATCAAAACTCGATCTTCTCATAGATTAAGTGGAGACAGTGCTTCGCAAACATCAAAGGAGATAATGATTCCATAATGTAACCTCGTTTCTTTTTAAGGGTTTTATGATTATCGTCAACTTGCAGAAGTTGAACAAAAATGTTGAGACCGAGCTTCTTGATGAATTCACTTAAGTCCAGTACGTAATTTACGCCCTTTTCCCCACTTAATTATTAGGGGGGATATATCTGCAAGAGTTCAGAAATTAGTTATGCTTACTAAACTTATCCTCCAGCTCGTTACAACACAGGAAAGATCACTTGCTAATCTAAGTTGCGCGTTGTTTGTTTTCGGATGCTACCGCTTATCTCTAAATCCCATGTATCAGCTGCCAGGTTCTTTCACAAGATCACAGTGTTTGCAGATCAGTTAGTAGTTGCTTAAATGTTAGACCTTGAATCACCAATAAAAGAAACACATATACATAAATGTATTGCATATTACCCCGCAGATTGTTCCACGGGCAGAACTTTCCTTGTTGTTCTAAGATTAAGGGGAAAATTACTGTGCCGTCCCTGAGAAAGCACACAACTTGAATGTTGCTCATAAGTGATAATGGCTGAACGCTGGAGGTGCAAATTTTGTCACTCCCACTGTGAAGGCGATGGAGGAACGACTACTAAATGCTTCTGGACAAAATAATCACCTCCACTCAAATCAGATCAAACCTACTACCATAGTTTGTTCACACCATCATATCTCACATTTCCCTTCAATTCGAAATTTCGGCCATATACTTCTTAGATCGAACACGTTGACTTAAAACAAAATTACAAAACCACCCTAGAATGAGAATGAGTCCTTCGTGTACAGCTGGCCTTCAATAACGCACGATAAAATCAGCTAATGATTGTAAAACTCAACGTTTGGACAAGTCTGACAGGCTATCGAAAAGTAACTGAGTTGAGAATGATGCTATTGGATTGTCTCAAAGTTGTATTCAAGGTGTAGGCTCCTTGAAGTTGTATGTTTGAATATAGACGTAGCTATTTTTAGTGACTAGGTCCCCTCCCCTCTTCCTTTTTCTTCTCTCTTCCTAAACAGGGTTTGTTTCTTCTTCTTCTTCATGGTTGTGTGGCAGTTAAGCATCAGTGTGAACCACTGATGTATTGCTGTCTATGATGATGATGACGACGATAATGATGATGATGTATGCAAACAGAAGCTGTTAGAGAGTGTGAATCTGACGAGCAGTTGGTACATGTTAATACTCTGCGTTATTCTGAAACTGATCGTGAAAAGAAAACGTTCCACAGATCAGACAGTTCATTGTTGAAAACGATATATTGATACAAGTTGTGTAGTGTACGTTAGTTCCTGGTCTCTACATGTCGCTGTTGCCTTCCAAAAGGACGTTGAAGTAAGAAGTCTTCGTTGACATCCAGCGATCCTACCAGATCGAAATCTCATTGTCCAGCCGTTTAGAGGGCAAACTAAATTGTCTCAGATTTCCGATCAACTCAGAAAGTAAGATTAGTAAGATTTACTCTGCATGCTTATTGATCACAGTCCGTGTATCGTAGCCGATGAGATCGGCCGAAATCTTGTTTGCCTGTTCGTAATTCATCCAGGGACAAATGTGGAAGATCTACCAACCGCTCTGACAACTAAACAGTAGTATGTATATTCAGATGAGCCCCTGATGTCACGAACGCATATATCGCAGTCTAACTGACGTTCTAGATGTGGACACGAATCACTGGTAAGAAAAACTTGAGAATGGTAATTGTTTTGCGACAACTTATTTTATGACTGATGTAAGACAGTGATCACGGCCGGTGTTTTTAACAAGTAACAGTACATATTAAAAGATGACCCGTTTTGGGTTTTATTGCTATTCTTCCATACTCTCTGATTCCGTGTCGATTTGTATAGAAGTGAAGAAAAGGCTAGGTACGTAGAAGAGCTACCTAGAACACCTTTGAAGAAAAGGATTATTCGGGGGGGAGGGGGAAATGAAAAAAGTGGTTAGACAGAACTGGAAGTGTCGAGTAAACAGACCACTGATTGTGGCACGTTGCCGTATTGGACTGCGTTTTTAACTAGGCACCTCATTGATCATGAAGACCACAACAAGGCAGGCAATACCTACCCACCTAACTCAATCAGGGTCACATCTCTGTGTGGTCAGCCCGCAGGATTATCTAACTCTTGGTGCACCAGATGCTTATTCGGTATTAAACTGAGTGACTCAATCATCGCAGACTGTACAACACGATTCTTTCATCGACTTATTGCACATTTTAAGCGTTCTGAGGTATGTGCCAGAGAACGGCCGCGTAGCACAGGTAACGGCGGCTAAACATGAAAAGTCTGTCTGTCTTCATTGCGAACTGGTTGTTTCCGAACCGCAGAGCAAAATGACTTACACACACACACACGCAGTCAGTGGTACGATATACAACCTTATCAATGTAACTACTTTTCGTTTGACTGTTTTCCTTTGGTTAGTCCAACATGAATGTATCTTACAGAATCTACGTCTTAGTCAGCATAGCTCTCCAGATGGATGTAGTGCACAAACCTGACTACCTCGTACAGGTTACAAAATAGTTCGGGGGTGAATGCAACCGGAGCTGCTAATTCATATATGGACACATATATCGGTGAGCCAGAACTTTACGCTCAAAAGGGTCAATCATGCAAAGCCATTGAATGTGCCTATCAACCTATTCACGATGTTCCTTCAGCCTCTGTTCGAGCAAACTAGCTTCAACCTTTTCACACTTAAATCACACCAGAACTGATTCGCCCTATGACGTGCCTGTCTGCCCTCTCGTTGGTTGATCGTGCACGTGATTCGCCATTTGGTGGTATGTTTACCAGCTGATGGCAATCATTTGGTCCGCCCATGGTTTGACGAGTTAATCCAAAAACCAGTTCAACCAACGAACAATAACAGGACGACTGAACTAATACTTGGTCACCCAGTGACGCCGTATAAGAACTGGCGGTCATTATCCAATAATGGTCAATCAACTGTGCACGAATGGCAGGACTAATCGTCGCGTGAATAACAGTCAGTCAAGGTTTCACGTGAGATTTCGTCTGACCTATCACCAGCACACAACAGTCAATGTTGAACACACCTGAATCCGCAGACACGCGGATAGGCACTAAACGGGGGAACATTTTTTTAAGGAAATGATCATTTTACAATCAATAATCCGCATCAATAAGCATTTATATTCACTTACACTATTCACGCACAAGTATTGTGACCAGCGATCTTGTGGCTTTTCTAAAGATCCCGACTCCACCCGTGTTTTCCTGTTTGTCTGTTCTGTACGCATGATTCTGTTTACGTCTGCAAGAGGCGGCCTGATATGAACTCAGTGCCACTTTCTTTCGTCGTGCAACTAATTGCATACAGCGAATGCTTGTCCCTTTCTAACGACTCATCTACTAGTCCATGCTTCAAGGTCGTTTAGCCTGAACCTTTTCAAACGTTGTTTAACACACACGAATGTTCCACACATTTTTCGCTTGGCGCACGTTTGAGTGCCGCCCAGTGGGTTGTAGCCCATCTAGCGCTTCTTTTCTTTCTCCTCTTGGTTGCTGCTGTTGGTCTCAGACTAGGCTAGAGCTAACTACTTATCATATTTTCAAACAGTGTTGGAAATATACGGTTTGTTTCAAACCCCGCTGCGTTCCCTAGTTCGATGCCTGTTGGGACTGTGTTACGATGGCTCTTCAGGAACGGCGTATTAAACTGCTAGTGGACGAGGGTCTAGCGCATACCCACTTGTCCACGACACCAGGAGTCGTGTACTTCGTCTTCGCAATATTTAGATGAGTTCACAGTAATCAGGCCGATGTGATGGAGCGGTTGATGTCACATATTTTGTGAGAACATTTTACTATTGTGTAAGTCAAGGACTCTGTTAGGATTCGCCTGAAGATTATCACAGCTCGTCGTTGCATTTGACTGACTAGTCTGCAATTCTTTGGCGTATTCGTCCAGCATCTCTTCTACGGTTTTCAAGCAACGCTCATGTGTATGATCCGAGCGTCCTTGAGATATCAGACAGTGACTATTGGACCGGGGCAGATGTAACGCAAAACACCAGACAATGACCAGTACACAGGATTGTTGTCCATACTTTGGACTCTGCCACATTTATGTGCTCTTCATTAGCCATCCTAAACGTTTCGATTGCCAGTGACGTTTCAACTAACGTTTTTCACGTCGGCTCACCTAGATCGTTCTTGACAGACTGGTTTGTCGACAGTAGAGCCAATCTATCCGAATTTCACAGTAAGTCGCCACAAGGTATAACAACCTGATTGTCTTCGGTTGAGATGTCCTTGGACAGAGTATCTGGCAGTCGCCAATATGTTTAGCTGATTGTTAGTCAAGCTTAACATTATTACAGACCCCTCTTTGGTTGAATTAACATATGTTGGAACCAAAGCGCTGCTGGCCAACATGGCACAGTCACAATTATACGAGGAACCACTACTCGCACTTATTGATAACTTTCGCACTCACTTGACATCTCAGCCTGCCCATTTGTAAAAGAGGAACCAGGCTCGGATCACGAGGGTGTTAGAGCCAATCATTTGCGCATATCTTTATTGCGGCTGAGATTTGAACTCCGGCCATGCTTTCATGAGATAGACGCGTTGACTATGGTGCCACTGACCCTACATTACGCAGGGGCCGGATTACCGTAGTCATACGCTCGGCCAAATTCGTGAGTACTGTTCAAACCACCTGACTGCTTCGAGAAGAGTCACAACTGTCATGTTAACCCCGAACGAAGAGTCCATGACCAGTACTTCATAGCCACTAAGTCCATTGGATTCAATAGACCCTTTAATTACTGATGAGTAATCAGGGATTTGGCTTATATAAATCTGTGTACTTTATTTGGTCGTTTCGTGCTCACTCGGTTTTCAACAAGCTACCGTCCTGTTCATTCTTATTCAGATTACTGATGATCGCGCCGTATGACTGTATCGTCAACTATCTGTGATACGAGGTGCTACACTTCACGTGTTACTAGCTCTGCCGCAATCGATGATTCACCTCGTGAACATCAGCTGCGATAAAGTCATTCTTCGACATAACGCTTCTGGTCAAACGCGTTTATCAAACACAGCACGACTGTTAATACTGACAAGCAAAACTGTAAATTTTCCGTGGTGGGCAGTAGGATTCATTTGAAATGTAGTCTGTGTGTAACGACCACAAAATCGAACAGCAGAAGACGGTAGTCGACGAGGAATGACGGTGTCTAACAAATAGCATATGCAAACATTGTGCTCGAAGTTGGCATTATTTAAAAAAATGACCAAAGGGAGTATGAAGCATTGCCTCGATGGTGAACGACTAAGATTAAGCAAAAAATATTCGACATGATGTAGTGATCTGCTACTTCGAAGTATGACGTAAAAATGTTAGTGAATGCTACTACGCCAACTACACATGGTTGATTAATCATAACGTCAATCCTTCTTATGAAATAGCAGATGAGTAGTCCGTTTCCGTTATACTCTGATGTGAAGCGTTAATGATCGAAATCAAATCAGTGAAGTACTTTACTCAATGAAGTGGTGCGTTTGTCACCAGAACCTTGTAGAAGCCTCTAATCTGACGTGGCAAAAGATGCATGCTAGAAAAAGTAGTGAGACATCATGAAAGAGTAGCCAGTAGTAGGTAAACAAGTAACGTAGACAATACTTTCTCCATTTTAGTAGAAGTTCAAAGTCTAGGTAAAGTAAAACTGAAATTAAAAATTACGTAGAAAAGTGTTTCTTATCTAGTAACATGCCTCAAAAGACAAATCCATAATACATTAATTGAAAGATGATACGTATCGTATAACACAAAAACACCCTGCTGGGCATTTAGATGTTTGACACATACCAAATTAGTTTTTACCATATACACGTGAGCGTTAGACCGGCACCTTCAGATTGTCAGAATAGTCGAGGGCTGAATATCATTTACGTGTAACTTGAAGAGCTTGATAAAGACTATGGCTTATACATCAAGAAAAAAATAAAACGAAAATTATCCTGAACTTTAGGTGTCAGAGTTGGTGTCAGGTTGATAACAGAACAATACCACCAATATTTTTACTCTCTTAGATCATGGGCTGAACCAAAAGTTTTCAGGTGTAGTAAAAGTATGAAAGAAGGCAGAATAGCACATTGTATCTTATAACTATGAGCTAATGCAAATGAAGAAAGTTTCCCGCCAAATAAGGTGAGCTGAATTGTCTTGTAAGAAAACCAGTCACTCTCGTATACAGCATGAAACGTTTAAAAACACTATTGTCTACAATATATAGGATTACATAAATCCACACACTGACCGTTAAGATTTGGTGAGACAAAACAAAACATAGCAGACAAACAGCGACAGGGGAGTAAATGGAAGACTGTTATGAAAAAAGCAGCTAACCCCGAAAATGTCGGTTGCTCGAGGGAGACCCGATAGCGAAATTGGCTTGACGTTTAACTTGGTTAAACGAAGAGGATGCACGATTAGTGTTGCATTGTTGACTGAGTATTTTTCGGAAGATGCTATGCGAATATTGGCGTAGATACATACGACTAGGTTGACAAAGGACACAATGCAGTTGAGGTTTCACCCCAGTGGCTAAAAAAAACAAGTCAACTTTCAGTTCCAATCTGTATGTGGTAATTACGAATGCATACATGTTGAATACCAAACAGATTTCCTACTCAAATCCAGTGGAGCTAAGGGTGATCATAAATTGAGCTGTTGTGGTCATACACTAGAAAACTGCTTATGATAAAGTAAACTTTATGCTAAATTCAAGCATCTATTTGGGGTCAGTCAACGACACTCCAAATGAATTTATCCAAAATCACCGATACCTCTACCAGTGACGGAAATTGATTTCAGGGGTGTATAGTTGTTTGCTACAACAACGTCAAAAAATTTCAAACGGATCGTAATTTTTCCCCAGGAAATTGTCTGCTTACGGTAAACAGTCTTATGGAGACTTTTAAAATGCTTATCCCAGTAGTTCACAACAGTTACTCAACTAAGCGTTAGCTAACATGAATACTGCCAACTCAGTGGGTCCCCGCTAAAATGAGCCAGACAACCACTATTCGTGCCAATCAAATAGTATCTCACGGACAGCTATTTCCTTGAATACTCTGTGTCCATAAAGGTGCGAAGCCGTGGGGATACAATCAGAAAACTAACAACTTATACTGAGAATAGGGATGCGGGGCATGTAAAAATGTATGCCATCATGTATGAAATTGTTACTCGTCTGTGAAACAATCCGACAAAATCTTATAAAAGAACTACTAATTATTGCAATCGTCACGAAAAAATAGAAAAGCAGATTTCATTCGACCGTATCAGAGACGTCTCAACCCTAAGCGATTTTACGGCAAACACTAATCGTTGAGATGAAGCAAAAACTACATTGAAGTTAACAGAAAGGTAACTGAAGTGGATATGAAAGGTTTAAGTATAAACAAACTAGAAGGGAGCATTCGAAGAGGCAGAATAAAAAGTGCCAAAAGGTGGAGAGGAATTTTTTCTTATAGTTGAGTGGAACAGAAGCACATGCGACAGACAGAAAGTATATGGGTAGGGATGGTAATGAACGCGCGATGCGAACCCGTCGGCGTTCATTTGCGAGAAATCTGTTCCGGTCGAAGTTATTCGACGGCATCACTTCTTGACCCCTTCACCAAATATTTTGGGTACGGAAGTACCTACGAACGTTGTCTATGTCAAACTTGTTTTCAAAGACGACAGTTCGATCAACACATTTATAAGTAACATTAATTTCGCACCGAAACTCGCTTATAACTCAGCATTGGTCGTTGTGTTTACAAAAACAAAAAAACTGCACCCACTCTAGGTCAAACTGTGAACTCATAAGAACTCTGTCAATTATTGCTGCAGCAAGCATTCCAGCAACCATAGAAACATCGGCATCGGTGGACGAGAAAAGGCACATTAAATGTTTTATGTCCACCAAAACGATTGACTGTCATTCCTTATACGCAGTATGTTCACCTGTAGGCAGCGCTTATGGCTCACGTTTAAATACATATACACTTTTCATTTAAGGACTACCTTTCTTGCTTCTATTCTGACCACAAGAAATGATATAATATTGAAAACCGACTAACATATTCAACTTATCTCATGATAGTCACTGACGCATATCAAAGAAACTTAGTTATTGTTTCCTTTAAGTATTGCCAATATTTTCTGGCCCAACATAATATTAACCAAACAAAGTATGTCAGTGTCCCCATCTTAGTTTGTGTGATGGGTTATACAGGCCTTTGAATTATCAAACAGAACTTCGTTTAGAACACTGACCATCTAAGGAAAGGAAAGGAAATTAAAGGCAAAACAACAGATTATAATGATATTGACGACTCACCTCGAACGTTGTCAGGCAATCGTTTCAAATATTGATCAACCACGGAAGTGTAATCATCGGTCTCAATTTGGAACATCCTAAAGCCGGCGTCCACAAAATATTTTGTTATGCTTTGTTTTTGAAAAACACCGACCATGCCTGTATGACCAATTCCTTCACCCACTTGTTGCTGGTTTCGTGCGGAGTAAACACCTACGGGGGTGGAGGCATTCATCGCCCAACCATACTCTCGCATAGTAGTGTCCATCAACCAAGTTAGATCGGAATAAGTGAAGAAAACTCTGGTTAATGTAGAGTACTCGATTTTATCCTGAAGTTGTGTTGGAAACCCGGCTGGCGTAACCACAGGCACCTGATACATGGAGCTACTGAAGCGGACAGCGTTAGCGATGCTAAAGTCATTCAAGGGTCCCAACAACACATTGATCTGATTGGTCTGCATTTTTTCTAGCACAGCCAAACTATCACAGGCAACTGATGCGATATGCAATATGGGCACCGTTGTGAATGTAACACCGCTGTAGGACGAAGAATTTCGTACACTTTCCAAAGCAATATCAATTGCGGGCAAGACTTGCGCGAAATTCCCCTGACCAAACACTTCCAGCTGAACACCAAGCAGAATTTCCTGCGCGTAGTTATACATTTTTCCTTTAGGTTGGAATTTCGCCACGTTTGATCTCCTCTGATTAACTTTCTGAGTAGCCTTCAAGATCTTTGAAAATGTACTGTGTATAAGTGGCAATGGGAACGGTAACTTTGGTAATTTTGGGCTTTCTGACGGCCGACACACACGATCAGGGGCGACATTATGGAAAACGAGGCAAACCAAAAATAGTGTTCCCAGAGTAGTTCGGAGGAGGAAAAGAAATGTGGTTGAAACCATTGGCGCGTCGTTTCGATAATAATTGTACACGTGTAAGAAATCCACACAAAAGGGTGCCTTGCTCGGTCGGTCAGTCGGTCGTTCGCTTAATCCAACACCAAACTATGTCATCTTCAAGACTAATCCGCCGGCTAACGTGCACGTACGAATTTGTACTGTGTCGCGTCAATAGCCTTGACAATTCACCGATTTTATGCGATTCAGCCACTTTAAGTCGCTGATTGGGTATTTTCCAGGTGAAGGTTAACGTTGGATTTCGCATATCTTTAGAGCGATCAATATCACAGATTAAACCAATAACCGACTGCGCAAACATCCCGGTAATCTGATTGGTGCATCAGGTGAACCAGCCATGTCAACGGCTTGGGACGGTAGCAGCAGATAACAGTCGTGTGGTTTCTACGGCCTGTGTGGGTGACTGATGCCCGGGTAGGATGTTGTTACATGTGAGAACAGTTCGGGGTTCGAAAAATCTCCCCAGAAAGAAGACGCATTCAGATTTAAGAATTCGTAAAATCTACCAGGAAAGCAAATTGACTAGATTCAACTGTTACTTTCATGCGATAATTGTGCAAATGAGTTGAAAGTTTTGTAAAACAACTGATTTCATTTTAGAGATTGAGTTATCAGTATTGCGGTACCGACTTTGTGCATCATCCTACCCTTTTGGTTTCATAATATTCTTTGATAGAATACGGTCCAATTACTTCGATGAATGATCTTCCACTGTGCAAATTTATTGCGAGATCTAGCCATTCGTTCTTTTTTCACGCCACTGTGTTCATTTGCTCTAACGCTTTTGCAAATGTACTGATAATATTTTGACGAGAGGTTTCCACTCTGGTTGTAAAACCATTTCACTTCATCTGATAGAATCAACAAACTAGTCGGTATCCCTTACGTCGACGTAAAAAACATACAGCACACTACCTAGCTTTCTCTGTCCAATAAGCCGTCAGATATAATCAGCATTGGAC
Organism: Paragonimus heterotremus; assembly: GCA_013368495.1. Lineage (NCBI taxonomy): Eukaryota > Metazoa > Platyhelminthes > Trematoda > Plagiorchiida > Troglotrematidae > Paragonimus > Paragonimus heterotremus. The sequence continues at coordinate 404,051 of LUCH01000058.1, forward strand.
GGCTGCTCACTTTCTATCACTAACACACGTTCTCTGAATCCACCTTTCTGTTGAATGCCTGTGATTTTGTCAGACGTCATCATCTGCTTAGTTCGCGTGACAAGTTTGAATATTGACTTGGCTATTACTAACAGTTAGATCCCATCGCTCTCCCTTCTTCTTTCCTTTCTTCTTGTACAGGGTTTACCTCTTTCCTCATGACTGTAGCGGTCAGGCATCTGCCGATGTATTACTGTGTGATGATGATGCATGACAACTGTTACATTAAAATGGGACATGTTTTGAAATCCACTGTGTTTCCGTGTTATACCAGTAACTTATCAACACTTGCTGTATCGTTTCACTACTGTATTGATTCGCTAACGCTGGTGGTAGTTTGTCTCAGATCTTCTCAACACCTCTTAGTGATTGGACCACACATTCCTTAATGTTGTGGCTCCTGTCTCCATAATACTGATGTGAGTTAACTTCAGTGAACAACTTATTTATTGTGATAAATTCCCCATGAAGGTACTCTACACCGTTATGTCGTAAATTGTCCCTTTCTGTTTATTCTTCCACAACGTAACAAACGAACGTTCTGCCTCTCATACGTTCACCATCGCGTTAAGGATTTATATTTTCAGTGACGTAATTAACCCGATATTGTTAAACGACCACCTAGCCAATCCAAGATCTTTGCATATAAACTGATTATATTTGAGTACTATACAAATATC